>SRPN01000329.1:0-27086 GCA_018360045.1 Claviceps capensis | reverse complement strand
GTATGTATGTATGTATGTATGTATGTATGTATGTATGTATGTATGTATGTATGTATGTATGTATGTATGTATGTATGTATGTATGTATGTACAAGTTGATACGGGTGACAAATCAGTCGCGGCTCTGCGGTTGGTTGGCTTACAAGATGCAAGATAAGCTTGAATGAGGATGACGCAATAGGCTGGGTTTTACGGAGTACATACCTAGTTTGCTGGGTCCTTACTCCTGAAGTCCTGGACAAGTCGGCAGGTCCCCTCATTGAGTAGCGAAACTAGCAGAGGAACGCATCGCATCATACAATCAATGCCTCATACATGCATCCCATGTTTTTTCCGCGCATCATGATGCTCTGTACATGCAAATGTGTGCCTACAATATCTATCACTACTTGTGATTGCAGTGGCAGTTGTGAATTAGCCACAGTTTCGAGCTGAGGCCTCGTTCGTTTCCCCGCAGATGAGAACGTGCAAATGAGGCTGGTTAATTGCCGCTTTGGGTGCCGGCGGCAGGTCGCACAGGCCCAAGAGCCGCACCGTGCACCGTGCACGGTCCTTTGCCTTTGTCCTTGTCTTCACATTCCAATGTCCATCTTTGCCATGATTAGGTAACATGATCTCACAATCCAAAGCACTTGGGCCGCGCGTCACTTCATCCCACGCTTCTTATACCCGCCACTCAGCCACCGCACAATGGACAACACAAAAAACACCGCAACAAGACTGCGTCGAAGACCTCGAAGCCTGCCACTTCATCGTTTTGCTTCCCGTCTCATCCCTGCATTCGGCCACGCGTCCCTCGCAGGCGGATATCGGGGAAGGCATACGCGGCTCTGTGGCGGCTTTTAAAGATGGGACGAGGCGGACCACCATAGGGCTTTCTCCTTTTCCACGATAGCACAGACACCCATGGGATGGTTGTTGCTTCATTTTACGGCATTTCTTGACGTGCGTACAAATTCTGGTGTTTAGGCCTCCTCTTTGTGATGCCCACGATGCCGGGACAAGTCAGGCTTGGGCTTGGATAGGTGGGAAACTACGAGATGAACTAACACAAAACGCATGACACGAAACTATCGTTTACTGTCGTCTCCCCTCGTCATCGTTTTATAGCCAATATGGAGCGGTAGATACGAACCAGCGCTTCGCCACGCTCTGGCATCTGTCCCGATGTGCTCGTTTCGTTTACAGCAACCGATGAGCTTGCGTTGTGGCCTTTCTCCTGTCTTCATCTGTTAGTCGTGGTCGTCACGATCCTCTTTACTAGTCCCGACTCCCCACGCTCCACCAGCGCCGTTGTTGTTAGCTCCTGCGATCGCTTCAACTTACTTTTCCACTCCTTCATCGGCTTCCGACCATCTGCCCTCCGATGCGGCTGCTTTCTTCACTCTCCTCTTTGCTGAAGTCATACTCGTTGGACTTGCTTAGGTTGCGACCTGCGCACTTGAACCACGATTCCTAAAAAGTCCTACCTAAAGATATTGATGCAACACCTACACTCATCTGCGTCGCATCATATCCCTGCCTTCCCCCGGCCCCTAGTCGTTGCAGCACATAGTTGCGGATGGAATTCTGAGAAAGCTCGTTCAATATGAAGTCGTTGTTTGACCTTGTACTTTGGTCAACGCTCGCCCGAATAGCCGATGGTCTGTCAGTGTCGCAGCAAAGACAACGACAAGATGCACAGCTTCGCGTAGTAGGCCTGCCCATTCATCGATACGAGGTGCGGGATCCCGTGGCGTATGACAGAAGTAGGATGAGCAAGAGAGACGGAACTGTGTTAGCAACCATAGATAATCTGGCAAGTTACCTTCTTACACCTGTTGTCGTCATCTGATGTTTTATCCAACAGCTGGTGAATCCTCAAGCTGGTGTAGCCTTAGGTATCAGACGGCCGGACCACAGCTAACACCGACCACAGGCATCCCTGTATTATCTCAATGCATCGTTAGGAACGCCTCATCAAAATGTGCGCCTCCATCTCGACACTGGAAGTAGCGACTTGTGGGTAAATACACCCAAATCGTCCCTCTGTAGTAAAAAGCAGCGCTGCTCCGACTCAGAGACCTACTCCGCCAACTCGTCCTCAACATACCAGTACATCGCGAGCAACTTTAACATATCCTACGTCGACGGCTCCGGTTCCACGGGGGACTACGCCACCGACGTGCTGCGCTTCGCAGGCCAGACTGTCTCAGGCTTGCAATTCGGAATCGGCTACATGAGCAGCTCGCCACAAAATGTCCTCGGGATAGGCTACCCCGCTAACGAGGTACAAGTCTTGCTGAATGGCGAAAACACCTATCCGAATCTTCCGGCCAAGTTGCACGCACAGGGGTTGACGTCCTCGAACTCGTATAGTCTCTGGTTGAACGATATCGAATCCAACGAGGGCAATATCCTGTTTGGGGGCGTTGACACGAGCCGTTTTAAGGGCAATCTGGTGGGGGTCCCGATCCAGAAGATTGGTGATACGTTTCGCCAGTTTACCGTCACCATGACCGGGCTAGATGTCGGGTCCGAAGCTGTGGCGAGCAACGCCGCTCTCGGTGTGTTATTAGATACGGGCTCCTCGCTGACATATCTCCCTGATTCTATCGTGGCAGAAATCTATCGGCTTGTCAATGCAGTATACCTAGAAGCAGAAGGTGCGGCAATGATCCCGTGTTCGCAGGAGAACGTGACCATGACGTTTCGATTTAGCTCTCCTGCTGCTATTACGGTGCCTTTATCAGAAATGATCTTTCCTTTGGAGGATCCCACAGCAAATTCAGGCAGCTCCAAGGATGGCGGCAAGGAGACATGTATCTTTGGGATTATGCCAGCTGGGGATTCGGTCCCGATACTGGGGGACACGTTTCTGCGGAGCGCGTATGTGGTGTACGATATGGACAACAATGAGATTGCCTTGGCGAATGCTCGATATGATGCGACGAAATCTGATGTCCTTGAAATCAAGAGCGGTGGCCTTGGTGATGTGCCGTCGTTTACGCGGGCGAGCAATCCTGTTGCTGCGACGGCGGGACTCTTGAGCACTGGTGGTAGAGGTTCCGCTGGCCGATTGCCTGACAGCGATAGCGGTGCGTCGGCGAGGGGTCATGACGCTTTAAAGGCGATGTTGGCGTTCGCTGCGGCTTTGGTTGCTGTTTGCTAGGGCAGAGTCTGTCGTGCTTGTGCGAGGGTTGACTTGAAGTCTCGAACATGAAGCTCAGTCAACAACTGTCTCGACTATTTTCGGAACGACACTGTTTGAACACGATACACGATGACACGAATTGGATCTTTTTACTCTTTTCTCTTTTGTTTTGTATAGAGGCGCAAAGGCATCTATTTGGTCTTCCAGGTTGCTAGGATAAGGAAGAGAGTACGATTAGGTAGATGCATAATGCATTTACGACATTTGAGATCCACGACTATGTATGTTGAACTTACCCGACAACGAGAACCCACTTCAACAAGATCCCGTCTGGACCTCCACAAACGTCATGATACCGCGCCTGAAGTATATATCCACCAACAAAGATCAGTTCTTGTTCAGAGCCGCAGGTTCGTTTCGCTTCATTATTCCGTTTGCAGCCAAGCCGTATGCCCCACACCGCTCTGCATGTACAGTGCAGGGTCCGGCACGGTACGGCTCGGTTCGGCACGGCTTACAGAAGGGTAAATACACTTAGGTACACCTTGCTCTATTCTATGTATGTATATGTATGTACCTTAGGTACTCCGTAGAAACCTAAGGGGGCAGATGCACTTGAACCTACATATTATGCGACAGTAATTAGGTACTATGTAGATATGTAATGTGATGCAGGCATGTAGCTCACGCATCGCAGAATACGCTGAAATATGACGAATACTCTGGTACGGAGTAGAAAAAGAATGATATACAGATGGTATATAGAACAGAGATCATGCAAATGTACATTGAATAATGGATTTATAAGAAACACACACTCTCATTTGAGAGCTCAACCCAAACAGAAGCAACGCCGTGATCTGTAAATCGTGATTCCTTGCTCGTATTGTTGCCCATCCACATGTAAACCAGATGCAACAGAACACGGCAGTCAAATTTTCAGGGTAGGAAATCCGCTCCGAGACCAGGACCAGCGGTGGGGTCCTCGCTTCCCCATGGCGTCGTCTCCGCCCAGGAGTCCCATACTGCGGGTAAGATATTGTCATCATACCTCCCCGTCATGCTGAGAAGGCCCAGGGATTCCGAAGCAGAGACTGGGAATAAGGGATTCTGCATGGGTGGCATCTGCGCGGCCGGCCAACCTCGGTATGCTAGTTCCTGCCCCTGGAACGAGCGGAGATTCGGGTGACAGTGTTTCTCTTCCTGGAAGTTGTCGGGGCCGGGAGTAGTGGTGTCACTGGTGTGTGAGCTGTGGGAAAAGTCCGGGGACGAGGCATGGCCTTGAGCCTGGGCAGGCGAGGACGTGGATGTGGATGAGGCGGTTCGGTCGGGGAGGATGAAAGAGGCAGAGGTCGCGGACGAGTCAGGAGGCCTTTTTTGCCGTTTCCTATTCTCGGTGCGATCTGCCGCACGGCTAGCATCGGTGTTGACGTTGCGAGTGACGGCCCCAAGGACCGGCTGGAAGCAGTCCGCGTTCATCACAGAGTCATGAGAACTATACCTGTTCTTGCCCGGCTCGGCACTCTTATGCCCATTGTCTGAATCCATTGGACGGCACCCCCCTGGCGCGATATTTCCCTGTGGGTTGCTCAGTGGCAGTCTGCCCGGCAGTACAGGCGTTACCTTGCTATGTCTTGAGACGGAGCTTCGGGTGATGAGGGGAATAACGGACCCGACACTCCCATCGAAAAAGCGCCGGAATGTATCGACGGTGGAGAATCGGAGCATGCGGGCTAAATCGTTGCGCTCGATATCCAGAAACGCTTGTTGCAGAAATGCATTTGTGATGGCGTGCTTGCGCCCAATGGCCTCCATTGCCTGCAGGGTGATTTCCAAGTTGACCCTGTCCAGTGCTGAGAAGCCGTCGTGGGGGCTTTGCTTGGCCAGATAGATGTAGACGGTTATGCAGCAGTATAATGATAATGCACACAAGGCACTCTTCTATTGCGGAGAGAGAGAGAGAAGAGAGAGAGAGAGAGAGAGGTGAGCAAGCAGCATCAGCAACGTCGGAAGTCATTGCTCTACACACAAAAGAGTAGGCCCAAGTAGGGTGAGGGATTGGAGAACAGCGGGAGGAAATGGGAGACTTTGAACTTACAAATATCGATGTTGAATGAGACGTCATCTTCACAATATTGACAATCTCCTCCGCCGACGCCCGCAACCGACAAAGGCTCAACTCTCTTGCACTCCTCGGCAAATCATGCTGCTCCACCTGTTCCAGTGCCGCGTGATGCAACATAATCACAGCAGCATGCAGATTCAGATTCATGTGAATTGCTCCCGGATCACGTATACCCCCCGAGAGCACAAACCGCGCGGGCAGAAACATGAAGATGCCCGAGAGTTTGTTGTCCAGCGCCCGATGGCGGTGCCAAAAGGGCCCGTCTAGCATGTCTTGGGGGCGATCAGAGGGCCTGCAGCGGTGAACGTGCTTTAGCATGATGCGGAAAATCTGGCACACGACGATTGTAGCGGCGAAGGCGCTGTAGGGGGCGCCGTTGAAGGTTTGTTCGAGAAAGGGGCTGATTTCTTCGGTTCCGGAGGCAAAGGCTTCTTCTGAAGCGGGAAGTCTCGTCATGATCTGATACAAACAAATCTTTTAGTTTGAAAGGACCAATTGGATGGAGGGAAGGACAGGTGAGCCAACGAGGGCTGGGCAAGGTGAAAAGTCGTCTCACATCCTCAGGGTTGATCAACGCATGCCAGCCTGTCGAGATGCTCCCATGCGAGTCCGCGGCAAAGATGCCCCAAAATACTCGTCTCCTCTCCTCTAGCTCCTCCCACGAGGTGGGAGGCCCCAGACATGGAGGCAGGTCGTCCTGATCCCCATCAAGTCGGTCCAGGCCCATCATCTGACACAGCCGGACCGCCTTGGCACACGTCGTTGACGCCCTCGTGAACATCATCAACTTGGCCTCCAAGGCAGCACAAATACACAGCGCCTGCGCGTGAGTGACGGTGATGAAATGCTCTCCGTGGTCCTACAATCGGCAAGCGAATTGGTTAGAATCATTCACGATTCCCGGCTCTGCGTCGCGAGGACGAAATTCGAGAGCGCGCTGGCATGGAAGCAACCTGCCTTCATCTCATCGGCCTCAATATATTGGCGCGTTCTCTTGTAGAATATGTCGGCGTACTGATCGTACTTGGAATGGCCAGTGGCGGCCATGGCCCAAATGGCGTACTGCAAACTCATCGGTGGTCTTTTCAACGGACCTCCGTAGAATGACTGGTAGAACCTCCCAGAATGAACAACGGGGATGAAAAGATGTGCCACGAGGAAGAAAGCATGATTCCTGGCAATGATGGGAGAATCAGCGAATGAGTCAGTAATGACGGAGGAGGCCAGGCGCGCTGGCTGATCGGTCTTGTTTGATGCTGTCCTTCTTGATTTGCATTCATCTTCTGCTGCGATACGTACAGTTCTTCTTGGATATGAAGGGGTGGTAAAGACTCTGAATAACCCAATCTCATGAGCTCACTACTGTCGTCCCCTCGGCGAGGCGCGGCATAGTTTGCAAAGCCGAATCCCGGCACCGGTTGGGCTTGCGATCGATCTTGCACGTCGTGGAAGCTAGCCGCCGCGGCTGGAAAGGACCAGTTACCGTCTCCAACGAAATATTCTGAAGACTGAGGGACGCTTTCATGGCGCTCGTTGGTGCTCTCATTTACTTCTTTGAGATAACTCTCCACTTGGGCTGTTTGGACTACAGTCAGATACGACACTTTCCACGAAAAATGACAGCAGCAGCAGCAACAACAACAAAATCGGCGACCTCTGTATCAATTTGAACATCAATTGCAACCGGCACGATTGGACGAGGTGCTTACCGAGCCTAGCCTCGATTTCCTTGACGTTCCTCCGTTTAAAGGTAGGCTTTCTTCGCGCCTCTGGATACACACATTCACCTCCCAAGGTGCGACAACGTGTGCAAGCCGGCTTCGTGCGATCACACTTGAGCTTCCGCGATCGACAGCCGACGCAGGCCAAAGGTTCTAGCTCCGACGTGTTCGTGGAGCCGGAAGTCCCGGGCTGAAAGGCTTCGGACCCCATGCGGTGCGATGCGAGATGGTCGGTATCTTCTTCCCCGATGTCGGCGACGTCCGCGGTGACGCAGGGCTGGCGATCTTGACGGAGGAATACTCGCTTCGAGTTGTCCGACCGTTCGGACGTTTTGGTTCCGAGTCGCGACTGAAAGGCTGAGTAGACACCCTCGAGATGCTTGGCGTGACGTGGAGTAGACAGGATGACGTTCAGGCTGATGCGACGATTGTGAGAAGCCCCGTGAACTATCTGTCAGATCGTTTTGAGTCGTTGGCTCATGTAGTCGGCGCACTTTGTCTTGCTTACATTGCATTTCGACCGTTGCTCACTGGGGCAAAACGCCACTCGAGAAGAAATGGTCTAGTTGCAACGCCCAGCTGCATGACGCGCACATAACTACCCAAGGTAGCCGTGAACACTAGAAAACTAAACTGTTAGATATTGCATGTTTCCCTTTTCCACCTTTTCAGGTCCAATTGATACAGTTAGAAGCCAATTGGACACCACGTCAGATGGCGTCTTGTAGCGACGATGCCTCGCCCGCAGCACGGCATGCTATAGGTAGGTGATGAAGATCTACCCCATCACAACTTATTGCAGTAGGCACAATATCAGCATGTTTGATAGGAGAATCCAGTGGCAAGTGCCTTTATCGCAATCCCAGTGTCCACTGTCCGCCGGTCCGGCCGCCAATGCCTCCCCGACCAGTGTTTTCTGTCACCCGAGGATCACATATCAAGGTATGCCAGGCGGTGGCACTTGTCGAAGAGAAAAGACAGAATCGACCAACGGAAGGGAAGGCAACCAACAATACAGGAACAAAGAGAAAAGAAGGATTCGTCCGCGGCCGATGTACTTAGCGAGTGTCGAGCCTTAAAAATGGCGTTCACAATGAAGAAAATGAACAAGAAAAAAAAGGACTCTTTCGGCCTCCGTACAGTTGACGCGTGGGCAGTGGCATGTCCTCGCCTCGGCCAAGTTTCTATCGAGCCTGGTAAGCTTTTAACAACACGAGTACTCCGTACGGACGAAGTTCGAACACAAAAGCCGCTTTTCCTTCACGTAGTCAAGTCTCGAGACCTTGTTGGGTCATGCATCAATTTGGTCTCGTACCCGCCCGCCGTCCACGCTGTAGACCCTTCGAATTCTTTGCCCTACATATTTCCTGTACCATACTTGCGCAGTGTTTGCCGTCTGTCCAGTGTCTCTCCCCTCACGGGCATCCCAGAGCAATGGGTAGTATCGCGTGCACATCACCTCCTTTGGGACATATCTGACACAGAAATGCCGGATCGATGTAGTTTGAATTGGATAGAGAACGAGAAAGACTATCTGAAGAACTGGGGGAATGAGCGACTATATAGACATGATTAGGCGCTCTGTGCTACCACACCGGGCGTGGTCTGTCTCACAACCGCTATGGTCCATCCCAAATCACCATGATTTCATCATGTGATGTGTCAAGTCTCTGGTACATCATACATAATATCCCTGTGATGATCTCCGAGTTGTCAGATCGTCCGCGAAAGATGCGTCACTTGCAATTTGTATTACGCGCATTTCTCCTACCACCCCAAAGCGCAGAGCAAGATGCTTTGTCAGAACAAGATAGCGTATTGTTTGGTCTGCCGCTTTCATATGTTCTGGGCTTGGATTGGTTAGAAACTGCGATCATTTGGAAGCTGCAAATGCCACATCTGGCCTGATCATAATCACTGTGTACAGGATGGAGCCAATTTTTTCTTGGTAGGCTTTGATCGTTGCCTTGTCGGTCCCGATATCGCTCTTGCGATATTCTATCACGAGGATCGGAATAGCTGGGAAAGTAGCTGTCTCTACCTGATTGAATTTGTTCCCCAAGCTTGTTAATGTACGCTTCGTGACTCAGGTAGATCGTACGATTCGGTCTGTCACGAATGATTTCAATTCCAAGAAAGAAGCGTGCCTCACCGCGATCGTCAAGCTCAAAAGCTTTCTTCAATCCCGTGATGATTCTGTCCGCTGCGTCCTTGTTATCTCGATGGTATGCCACGAGAATGTCGTTAACAAAAAAATATCAGAAATACGTCTCGAGCTTCAGTATAAAACAAGCAAGGCTCCTCATCACTGGGGATGAGGCCGAGTGCCTTCAATTGTCTTGTGAGCTATCCAAGCCACATTTGAGGTGATTCTCTCAGTCCGTATAGGGCTTTGAGTAATAGCACCACGCATTCTGGTATCTTGAATCCTTCAGGGAGTTCACAAATTATCGGTTCGGCGTCTTTACCGCGTGTCGCATGCGTAAACGCATTTTTCACATCGAATTGGCTGATGTCCAAATCGAATCTAGCAGCAAGAGCAATGAAAATCCGAAAAGCGTGGGCTGCAAGTGTTGCCGCATATGTACGCTCGATTGTTGACTTTTCTTGAAGATCGCCTCTCACACAAAGTCGAGCTTTGCATCTCACAAGGATGCCTTTCTCATTGAATTTGTACTGAAAGACCCACTTCCAGCGATTGACTGCCTCTGTCGCTGAGTTCTAGGATCTCGTCCTTCATCGCTTGAATAAACTCGGCGCTCAACGGGTGGTTCAGTGCTTCCGATTGTTTTTCACCAGATCAGCTTGATGTATAGCTTTCTTCAAAAGCTTCTCATTGAGGTTCGCTCGGCTTCTGCTGTCGCAGTGGGCGTCAAATACACTGAAAACGGTCTTTGCTTCCTGGTACTCCTCATCCTCCGCTTTCAGCTGATCAGGCTTCAGCCAAGATGACGGATCCCAAAGAAAGTTGCTGAGGTGAAGGTCTGGATTGCGTTTCCGTAGAATGGACCAGTCTTGAATTTTTCCTTCATCCTTCATTTTTCGAATCCTCGAACTCATGCGTGTACCTTGAGAGCTCGATTCTTCTTGCGGATCCTGCGAGCTACTGTCAATCGCAGGGAGCATCTTCCTGGATATCGATTGGAAGAGCAGCTAGTCCTCCATCATCCAGCGAAGACTGGAGATGCTGAGATTGCTCGGTTTGACCGTTGTCTTTCTCAGTCATTCGTGTCTCTGTTGTTTCATCCGAATCGGAAGGGGCATTGGCATCGCCTTGCGGTGTTGTTTGGCCCTCACCAGAGGCAGGTTCGTTGACGTCGCCTTTTACCTGTGCAAGTTGTTCCGGAACGTCAGGTGCTGTGTAGCTTGTTTCATTTTCTGTCAAGCTATGGTGATGCAGACCCTCTTGAGTGATCAAATCACCGCTGATGGGTTCGGGTGTTGTCTGAGGAGTTTGAAGTCCGAAATTTTGATCGTGAGATGCTTGAGAGGGAGATTGTTGCGGTTTGCCTAATTTAGCTGGTGTCTCCTCTATCACTCGTTCACTCACGGGCATATTGTTCACCCCCGAGTTTGAACTCTCCGATAAAATCAATTGGCTTGATGCCACTCCCGGCAACAGTGAGAAATCGGTATCTACGTTCGGTGAGTCTATTTGAAGAAGCGCGTATTGCGTTTTCAATTCCGGAATGGATTGTGCCTCTTGTTCTTCGTTCTTTCCGTCGTAGAATATAGACTCATTGAAGGTGACGTTTCTCGTGGTCATGACTTTTCCTAGAGACGGGATCCAGACACGGTATACGTTGGATGCAACATAGCCGACCAAGTATCCGATGTGTCCCCTAGGATTGGTTTTGAACCAACGTCGATTACGATCTGCCTCACGTTCCCTCGAAACAGGATACGCGCGACAACCGTATGCATAAACATAGCTCCATTCTGGCTTGAGATCGGCTGTGATCGCTCGTATTGGCAGTTTGAGCGTTGTCACGAAACCAAGTCTCAAGACCTGAATGGGTGTCTGCCACGCCAGTACCAGTTGAAGTGTCGGTGCGTGAGGCGGATGCAGATCGAGTGAGAGGCTGCGTCGGAGAGACGACTGACGAACGACTGATGCTGCTCATTATAGATTGATATCACCCTTCTGGTGTCAGTTCGACAGGCTTCTCCAAGATGTCAGTTGCAAGGTCTGGTAGATCAGGATTGATGTTCTCCCGGTACTCATAGCTTATGGACAAGCTCTTGAGTGTCTCGATAAAGAGTGGGCGCAGCCGTCTGGCCACTGTTCTGTGCTTGTAGATACCCCTATATACCCTGCGATACACCCCCTAGCCATCAGGGCGTTAGGGACTTATGGCTATACTTAGCTCAGCGTCCTCAGGTTTCCTGGGCTTTGTCCTTCTTTGTAGAAGAAGGGGCCGATTTAAGCGTATCATGGAGTGAGGTGTACATGTGAGGTGTTGGAACAGATCCGCAAGGTATAACAATGTACACGTGTACACCGAGGGGGTGGCTACCACACAAAAGGAATTCAATTCATTAATACCTTAGGTTCTCAAGAAAGGGTGAGGTGCGTGCGGGGAAGGCGGGCTTTATGGTGTTGATTGTTGAGCCCGCCATGCCCATTGCCCACCAATCCGCACGCGGTTCACATCTCCTGGAATATCCGACGATATTCCGTGTTGCGAACTTGCGCGTTTGCGCGCAGTGAAGGTTGCCAGGATGTTTTATCCTCCCGGGCTCACAACTGTTGCACAAAAGAGTGGGCGCAGTCGTCTGGCCACTCTTCTGTGCTTGTAGATACATGCATACCCCTATACTCCGTATACCCTGCGATACAAATGCATTTAATGCTAGCCTGCTGCACCTTTGTGCAACTAATGTATAACTACTTAGTACTCCGTACTCTGTAGTTGAAGTTACTTGATCGATACAATGAGGAGTAGGACCTAGGTACCCCGTGAAACCCCACCCCAAGATCAAATTCCAAACAAACCGCGCAGAAACAGGCATTGCAGGCTCAGCTAACCATTACCAAAGTCAAAGTGAAAAGAAACAAAGTGTGAAAATGCTCGTCTTGTCATCATGATAATAGGCTATATGGCTTGAAACCGGAGCGCATCCCTTGTCCAAAGACTCCTCAGTTCAATGTTGTTGCAAATCAAATCCAAAAACACAAAAACAAAGCAAAACAAAAAGGGCGCGGCCCCGCAGACCTGACAGTCCTGACTGGCGAATTGCACCTTTGCGCCAAGCGAGAACACCGAAAAGAGTCTATGACGGACAAGTATGGCAAGGATTGATGGACAGAGCTTGTGATGTTCACAAACCTGCCCACATATGTAGGATAAAATTCAAAAAAAAAAAAAAAAAAAAAAAAAAAAAAAAGGAGCCACACATGATACATCTCTCGACAATGCATTGCTATGTCAAGGAAGTATACATGCCATCTTCGTAACCATAAGCCTCACTGTCGCTGAAGGGAAACCGATCCTCACGCCTGCCGCCGTGCTCGGATACGTATTCAGCGGACGCCAGCATGGGGAGTTGCATGTGATGGCCTGTGAGAGATCGACTCGTAGCAGCGTCCGCCTCAACTCGGGCATTGTTGATCATTGTCGGCAATTGACGGCGTCGGGCGTTGATGAACCAATTGGAGATTTGATCTGCATAATATGATATATCAGTCTGGCCGAACCTGCCGGTCAGAGTCTACGAAATAGGGCCAAGGTAAGAACGTACTCATTTGCAGACCGGTTTGCTGCATCAAGTCCTGTTTCTCGTCCTCTGTTGGGTACGGGTGGTCTAAATGGGTAAGAAACCACGCTCGAAGCTTTTCTGTGGTCTCTTTGGGCAGATTGCCTCGACGCTTTCGCTTGTTTAAATCTGCGCTCGTGCAAGTGTCGGAAGATTGTCTCGCGTCTTGATACTGTGATCCGGAGACAGCATCGGTGGAAGATGGAGCCGATTCGGGAGGTCGAGATGCGCTTGGAGGCGAAGCATGATAGTTTGAAGAATAGTGATAGGGGTAGCCATAGTCTTGACTCCGGTTTCGTGGTGGTGAAGGCATATTCGCTATTCCCGAGGGCCCGTGTTTCGATTCAGAAGCCACCATCGGCGTCTGAATCAACTCGTGCACCATATTCTTTCTGGGCCTCGACACTGAAATGCCCCCTTCAAATTTAAGGCTCGGTGGTGGGTGCGAATAACTCGAGCGAATTTCGGAGCGACTGGCCATCTCCATAGGAGGAGGAAGCGCAGATATAGTATACCCCGATAATGTTTGAGACCCAACGTTTGTATGTGGGGACCTTGGATGGCATGATGATATTGACGATGGTGACGGAAGGCCGGCGGCCGTCGTTGCCAGGGGGCATTCGAGATGAAGCTCAGGAAATGTCTTGATCTCCCGAAAAGGCGGTTAGTACGCGAAAATTTTTGGTCTTTGCTGAAGTCAAATCTGACAAAGTTGCCAGCTCGAGGCTTACCTGGCGGATAGAAGGAAGAGACATCTTTCGTGTCATCGAGATTCTTGTCTAGGACAGGTACGCGAATCGATATGCAGCTAAAGGCTATACCTACTCCCACCCCACCTAAAGATTCAAGTAGAAAGAGAAATGGTGGAAAAGGAAGAAGTGAACGATTGCCTGCGTTCAAAAGAACACAAGGCTAGCTTCTAAAAGTCTCGGCACTCTATTCTGTTCGGTTTGCTTTGGTGGTGAGGAGCATAATATAATTGTCGGGGGCTGGTGGAAGCCTGTTGTCTTCCTGTGCTGTTCTTTTCAAATAAAATTTCCAGAACCCGCCCCTGTCGACACAGGCCTTCTATATCGCCGAAGTGTTTTACTTGTTGACAAAGGAATACGCGTGCTGTTTTGTCTGTAGATAGTCGAATGGCAGTAGTACGTGGTAGGCACAGGCGAGGGTATTGGTCTGTGGACTGAAGTGCTTGCAAGATGCCACTCGACGGAGCAAGGTAAGGGGATGCCAGTATCTTTTGTATAAGAAGGTATCAAAAGTGCCGGGGTAATGGGACAAAGTAGACAGCACTAGGAGCTGGCAACTTCAAGACCACAGGAGCCTCGGAGGCTCGGGTCAACTGACAGGGTCGCGCACTCATGGATGTAATGTCCAGAAAGAGGGTAACGTCGGTCCCAGAGCGAACTGCAAGCCCGTTTGGAAAAAACGTCACCTCTACTGGAGTCTGGCTCTTTTGAAGAGTAAGCCAACAAGCGTTGAGCGATTGCTTCCGAGTCGCCAAGGGCTGCCAGATGAGCTATGTACCTACATATGTACTAAATAGCTGGAAGGGAAATGCCCATCAACCCCACGACGGATGGCGGCCCACGGAACAGAGCAAGGAACCAGTGGATCTGCCAAACTTGCCACCATGGGGAACTGGGCCGTGACCTTTTTGCCTGGCGCCAGAACGAGGCTCGGAATTAGGGACTATCCAATGAGCGGCACTGTCAACGAGGGCTGATCCCGAGAAAGTTGATGAGGCGCCTTCCGATAGACGGGCTTCTGGCAGTTACATATGTACATATGTATGTACATACAACTTACCCACGATCCTCTGAGCTGGGGGGGCCGCCCGGGGCCTGTACCTGCAGTCAGTTTGCTATGCTAGTTCAAGCAACAAACAAAGGCCGGGGCTTGGTGGATGACTCGGTCGACGCATTTCTGATGAAAGCCTCGTTCTTCCCCTTTCGGTTACGAGAAGATGGAGAATTAGGTTGTTTGGCTCTTCATCTCGGTCGAAAACGGCGGGTGGGGGGCATGCAGAGAACAGAACGATGATGCCGCTCAGCTTGTACCTAGGTAATTGCTTCTCAGTCGATATCCAAGGGACCGGCGGGCATACGGTGTTACCCTGGGTGGACGCGTCTGGTGTGGAGGTGCTGTCAGTAGGACATTTACTAGGTAGGGTTATTTGTAGAGTGACAGGTTGGGGGGTGTCTCGCAGCCTGTCAAAAAGCAAGCAATAGTATGCAGCGTACGGAGTACCTATTGCTCATTCATGTGGCCCCCCGGCTCGAAAAGGTCTACAAATAATGCTTCTCAATATTCAGGAAGTCAGATAGAAAGAAAGAATCGCGGGAAAGCCACCGTGAGCGAACAGGGCACTGGGGCTAATCGAGCACCTTTACTCCGTAGTCGGGGTGTCTATAGTATCTCGAAAGGGTGTCCCCAGTTGCGTTCCCGTCCCCACTGGGGGAGTAAGACGTCAAGCGTGCGTCGAAAGGGGAATTACCCACGCGGGGCCTCCTGGTATGTATGTACATACATACATGTATACGGAGTATGTACATAATGTATTACATATGTGCTCCGTATGTACATAATGTAGTACATATGTATGTACGAAGTACATACATCTTTTGGCGTGCGCCTTCACGCCCCGACTTGGCCGCCAACATGACTTCGTGTCTATGCTCATGTTTGACGAGGAGCCATCAGATATTATCCATCAGTGCGCACGACGTGAATCATAGAGACTTGGACGCCAATTTGGGCTGGGGCTAGCGTCCAAAGACTATTCACCGGACATGCGCCTGGCTGCATTAAATCTTTCAAGAGTACCTATGTACCTAGGCTCAGCGACAAGAGATCTCGATTTCAAGCATAGATAGGTCTTGGGTAGTAATTTCAGGCTCAACTTGCAAGTGTTCGCCAAGCACGAGGAAATGCCAGACCTGCATCCAGCCGTTCTGCAACAAAGAAGTCCAGCCAGGCACCAGGGGTTAGCTCACAAAAGGGGCCAATCTGACAATATCAGTGATCGCGTGCTCACTGCTCAGTGCACTTGCACTCATGTATGTACTGTTCTGTGTCTAAGTAGGTATTCCCAAGGCGACGGCCTACCTAGGAGACCAAGGGTCATACCTATTTCTATATCTTTGTGCTTCATGCCTCCGTATATCACCTAAACTGCTCACCACGCACGACAGCCGAGCCGACAAGAACCAAGAAGCGGTGGGTGGGCCAATGTCCATGCGATGCCACCCAGCCCACCAACCCGTGCCGTCGATCAAAGGACACCCTCCTTACAGATATGTATGTAGTCGTGACTCGTCGATGGCACGCCGGACCGAATCTGAACAGGAACACCAGAGCTCTTGGGTATGTATGTACATACGTTTGTGCCCAAGCAAAAGAGGATGCGGACGAGTCACGACTGGGCAAGTCGCCTCTGCGACTTCAAGGATAATATTTGCGGCACTAGCTCTGCAAGACCCCTTATTACCGCAGGCTCAGCCCACAAAGGACAACCTCTCCTGTCACGTTGCCCAACGGAATCGTATGTCTATTGTGCATGTACATAATTAGAGGCGAATAAGCCATGTATGTGTGTACAAGACGCAGCTTGCCTTCTGTGCCGCTGCGCAGCCGCCGCCACCGCCGTTGTTACTTGTGAGCAAGTGCCAGCGATCAGTTCTGGACTGCAGCGAATTGCACATGCGGAAATTGGACAAGACAAGACATGCCAACACACCGCGGTGTTCCGTGCCATCAAGCATCCAAGCCGTTGAATTATCCTCTACGTACTCCGTACATATGCACTCCGCAAGGCGAATGGGGAAGGGCCACGAGTCACGACCTCCAAGCGCTTCCGAGCGGCATTCTCCAATTCTTTGCTACCAGGTAGTTCCCAAAGTGGCGAGCCGGTGTCTCGGCAGCTGCCCTCACGTACAGTCAAGTACAATATACGTACATATGCAACGCCCATAGTATGTTCCTATGTATGTAGTCTGTTGACTGTTCCCGCGTTCGGGACACCATCATCGACGAATGGTGCCTATGCGTGTCTACAACTTGATAATTTTCGACGACAGCCTTTTTCAGCGTCACCTTTGTCACACAGACGATCCAGTCTCGACTCTCGACTCTCGTGAACGATCTTCAGATTAGCCAGGAATGCTCACTTCTTCAGATCATCGAGCAGCACTTGTAGTCCTGCTCACCTCCATTTGACGCTGACGGCGAAAGTCTCTTTAGACATTCTCTTTCGGCGGAGTGGCAGCGAAGAACATCAGTAATCCTTGAACGCTCGTCGCTGTGGGAGTCGGTTGAAGCCTGGTCACCCCTACCATCCGAGTAACACAAGAATGAGTCAGCTGAAGTACTTTGCATGAAAAGCATCGATGACAGCGAGACGGGCGCACCGTGTCTTGCATACAAAACCCTGACCCTTGTTGTAGTACTGAGAATGACGTCGTAATTCCGTGTCTGAGCTACACAAGGTGACTCGAAGTATCAGTGAATTCACTTGCATAGCGATGTTTGTTTGATTCATCTAAGTCCCGAACGATCTGGTCTGACCCAAGGTCCAGCCGGCAAGAGTCGAATACATGCCTACCTATGTACATTTTTGTGTGAGCAGGGCCTGAAGATGCGACTGACTCAAGCTGACCTCGCCAGGTCAGGCCGACGATCACCTGGTTCAGATCGAGACTTGGTGCAAGTGGAGGACGCTTGTCAATGCCAGTACCGGTTCAACGAATACGACCCATGTGGCCACTCTTCGAAAAATCAGAGTCGGGAGTCGGATTCAACTGGCAGCTGCATGCCGTTCGCGTCTGCCATTGCCATGCTCATTGCTGATAGGTATCCGCCGGCATGGACCGCTTGACGAGGCTAAGAGGCTTTGGTGTCAAGCTGCGGAGACCCGTTCACGGATGCATCATGCACGGTTACGGGCATCTGCATTGCCATTTGATAACGATGACTGGCCCCAATGGTGATAAGCGACACGTTTGCGATGGTTTCGGGTGATGCACAACTACGAGAATTGACTTACGAGACTCAAGAGAGCGGTCTGGTGTGTAGTTTTGTCAGTCCAACTCCAGACAGCCTGGAAACGAGCATACTCCGTATGTATTTAAACGGTTCAGACACGGAAGGAATAACCGATAGCTCCATCTACCGCGAGATACATATGTATCTCATTTACAGTACATGTAGGTACCCAATGTAGTACTTGATACCCACCCGATGTATGTACATACTCCGTACCTAGCATAGATACATATGTACATACTTCCAGGCTCCAGCGACTAACAATGATCGCATGCATGATGGCTCAGACCAGCCACGTCCTTCCTTTTTCTTGACGGCACATCCTCATGTCTTCCTCGGCGTTCAATCTTCAATTACATACACATGTACATATATTGACGGCTTGCCGTCGCTGCTTCTCCAATCACAGCTTGCGTATCTCAAATTGGGAACTGACCACGGCGTCGTTCCACATTTTTGAATTTGAAATCTACCGGTCTGTAACCGAAGTCGGCAAGTCGGCAGCCACACTAATTTCCAGTTGCCGGCAATTCTGCGCTTTGGCAAGCTGCCGCCAAAACTTTGGAAAGAGAATCATCGTTAGAGATGGCACCTAGTTTCGGCGCTTACCTAGCCTTCGGCCTTGGCCCTTGGAGGCTCAGGCGGCCGACTTCCCTCGGTCCTTTCTAAATTCTTCGCGTCGCTGCCATCTATGGGTGGCGCCCATCCCGGTGCGCTAACGAGACGCGGAAGCTCCTTACGCGCGTCTTGCTCGAGATCAAGATGTGTTCTTGCATAGGTACGTACTCCGTATATACATATGTACATACACGGATTCAGACGAACGGGATCCAGGTTGTTCAACCTGCATGGGTCTGAATGAATATGTACATATGTATGTACCTTACGGAGTAGGGTATCTCTGTGTGCGAGATCTGGTGGAACAACAGACCCATCACCCTAAGCGGATTGCGGGCGGAAATGCCGGTGCAGCTGTCACCACCGCGATGCCGTCAAGCAATTTAAACTTTGCGCATTTCTTCCTGGAAGCGCTTTAGGCACGATGCTGAGTGCTCTTTGATCGAAAACTCTCAGCTCGCTCCAGACGAGCGACAACATGCTGGCGCGGGCAAAACACGAATGATACATACTAGACGTATGTGCCAAGCTCCAATACAGCTTCAGATCGACAACATGCTCGGCACCCATCTAGGTATGGTCTGTTCGCGTTCTACAAGCGCCGTAATGATTTCTGTCCATAGCCTCGTCCCTATTGGCCTTGCTCATTGGCCGCATCAGCTATTATAGAATCCTGCCTCTCTATCAAATCGTCAGTTGAACAACCAGGAAAAGCATTGATTCCCCGAAAGGCACATGGCACGGTTGGACATCTACTCGGCCGAGTCAACCATCAAAGGCAAATTCATGATTACTGATAAGATAGACGACGTTGCGATCCTCTCGATATCATTCCTCGATCTGTTCCTGCGACGGCGGCCAACCTCCAAAGACCAGGAAAGAGGACCAAGCTTGACACCCGCACGACACTGTCCTGGTTTCTCGTGTCCATGTCTGAGCTGGCTGGATGAGATCGTTCTCAAGTGACGGGTTGGCGTTTGGCGTGCTTGCTTCGCTGCCCCATGTCGACGGCCGATAAGCCCGGAAGCCGTGTCGCACAGCTCGAGGCACTAGCTGCCATCCGTATGGCGTTGAACGTTCATCACGAGTGGCAAGTTACACTTGTTCATGTACATAGGTAGGTGCCTTGGTGTCGTCCCATCACACGTGTATCACATGTGGCTTGACATCACCTCACCGCCGGCGCCGGGTCCTAGACGCGTGACATCCGGTCAATCTGTCACCCAAGCGTCGGGGCCGAGCAATTGTGCTCACGAATATGCATACTCCGTAGTCGTTTGTAGGAAGTCCCATGTATAACCCGTTTGCGCCGTTGGCATGGCGATAGTAGAGAGTACACGCAAGACGATGGCCCGCTACGAATCACGATTCCTCGGATGATCCCCCGATGCTTTCTGTACGTAATTGCGCTGTCTGGCAGTCTGTGCGGAACAGTTTTCTAAACAGATACGCATACTGTTCACTAGCCCATGATAGCTATAACTACGGTTGGCTTATATCGCAGATTTCTCCATTCTCAACCATCAGCAAGCTACTCTTGTCAGTTTGATACATCAGAGAAGCCGTTGGCAAGATGGACTGGAGTGAACAAAGGGGAACGTTCTCTCCACGATTCCGGCGTCTACAGCTTGGGCTTCCACACGTAGCTAGGTAGTACGAAAGAGACTTTAGCAGCGGGGGACCTATTGCTCCTATCCCCCGACTTCTCAGTTCTTTCCTCGATAGCGTCGATTTTCTTTCCACTTGCTGGACCAACAATGAAAACTCATAGTGCCCATGTAGCAAGTGAGTGAGAAGAATCCCATTCAAATTACAATAGGGAAGAAGACAAAGCATTGAAGCCACGCCTGGTGAGACTGGTCGTACGATATAACCAGGCGGAGGTCGGAAACCGGAAACCAGGAACACCGCGACACAATGCCAAATACCCTGTCGTGTGTCAAATCTACCTCTTGGTGTATGCGTACAAAACTGAAATCGGCAGAAGCAAAAAATCCAGTGTCTCTCAGAGTCCAGACAGACAGTCTGCCCGCCTAAAGCGGGCAACGTCTGCCAGACCCCACGATGTGCAACCCGCAGACATGTACATAAAACGGTCATGAAGGATTGATGATTGAAAGTCCGCCGCCTAGATTCCACGTTGCTGAATATTCTTTTCTACTTTTGACCGCTTTTCCCCTCGGGCGACGGAAAGGGCTACCTATTGATCCTGGCGATTCCCCCACCTTTCAGGGCAAAATGCTACATACCTCATACACTTGCTGGCATCATATTCTCGAAAAATAGGGGTTGGCACGACCGCTTGTGAGTGTAAAACGAAGCAAAAAAAGGTACAAAAAGGTACAAAAAAGTACAAACGGAAAAGAAACCGAGTTAAAAGAAGGAAAAGAGAAGAAAAGAAACAATCACGACCGCAAAAGAAAATGGGAAACGCCACAACATTGAACATCGCCACGTGCAGGCCAGACAAAACTATAACAAAAGAATGTACATATGAGGCAGGCTGCAGCGAGCGACTCGAAAAAAAAAAAATGAGCAACACGCAACTTAGAAGAAGGCCAGAAGGCCAAAAAAAAACGACGCCCCCTTTTCTTTTGCCCCGTAAAGTCGGGTATTGGTTGACAATGGTGCTCCACGGACACGAGCTTCACATGTATGCAGAGCACAAGGAACTACCTTGTACGACGCTGTTGTCCTTGTACATAACATGGCATTGTGTTTCAGGAGGCTTGGAGGAGATGTTTTCGAGCAACGTGGCGTCTTTGTTGGGGGCTACGAATGTGCGATTCCTTGATCCGGTATACCCGCAGATACGGGCGAGGAGAATAGGCGTGATTAATTGGCTGGTCAGTTGCCTGCTTGCCTTTTTCAACGGGAGCCAGCTTGGGATCGCTTCTCGTGAAGAGGAAACTTGAAAGGTTGAGGTACATAGGTGTCATAGGTAGGTAGTTGGCCCGGGCCCCCGGGACTTCGGGGAATGGACCCGAACGGCGAATGGTGGTGGTGGTGGCTCGTGAGGGAATATGTTGTGGTATGTGATGCGAGATTTATGCAGTATAGGTAGGTAGGTAGGTAGGTAGATTTTTTTGCCTGAGGTAACGTCAGTACATCTTCTCGATATTTTTGCTTCTTTTTCGAGACACCCCGAATAGACGGCATGGTCTTGGGCCGCTTTGACAGGGTAATGAGTGCATCAATGACGTTTGTGTGCCCAGGGTGCTCAGGGAAAACCCCAACACGGTTTCTGCTCATTTTCCTTTTTGTTTTGTGTTCAGTCTATTACCTTGCCATGTAAGAATTTCCAAATACATACAAGCTGTGGCTGGCTGCTTTGGCTGTTCTCGAATCTCAAATGTACTGGAGTTTGTCTTTCTTCTTTGTAGCCTCAGAGGCTCAGCTCAGTCTGTACTATGTAGGACGTGTTCTTCGTGTCATGTGCCTCAAGGAACTTCTTCTTCTTCTCTTCTTGTGTTCGATTCTCGAATCTCTCCTTTTTTTGATGAGCCATACAGAAGCTAAACGTACTTGTTCCGCTCTCACGAAACGGGTTACCTACCTGTCATTGGCAGTGAATCATTGCTGTAGCCTTTAGGGCATGGCCATGGCCACTCCCATCGAGTGACAGGCTTCCTTACGAATCGACTTCCACAATTTGAACCCTGTACTGAGACCGTTTCTGCTCCACTAGTTAAAGAAATTTGTGTACCTATCACTGCATGTGTCTGAGCATAGTGCTGAAGAGGAGAAAGAGATGAATAAACAGGGAGTAGATCATCAAACATGCCCAAGGATACAAACGGTCGTCCACGTTCCAGCAAGCTGCCGCTTTTCCTTGATCGGAATCGTCAAGTTTCTTCCTCGTGTCCCATGGTGAAGACATGCGTATAGTTCACCTCGTCCTTCCCACCAGTGACCAAACCAACGCGCTGCTTCCCGTCCAGGCTCCAGCGACTGAGCGAGTCTACGTCAAATTATTGGACGCTGTCTCCAGCCCGGGGCCCCTCAGTTGAGAACCCCAGGCCCCCAGCCGCATAGGTAGATCACATGAGGCCAATGTTCTCTTCTTTTTCTCCCTCTTCCTCATATCCCTGTCAGACCCTCAATTCAGTCCCGACAGAGAAGTTTGCATTGTTTCAATTCAGACAAAATTGACAAAATTAGCTCAGTGTGAGCATACCGATTAATTGGAATCGCAAAACGCGGGCAGATCGGCTATAGGGCAAGCAGACTAGTGCAGATCTGATGGTATGTACTCCATAGTATGTAGCAAATATTTCAATGTGAACTTGAAGGGCCAAAGTTGGGCTGTTCTGCTGCAACACTTTTCAGCCAGCTCTACTGCCTAGATGAGTGACAACAGTCCCCGATTTCTTTGCGTGAATTGTTGTTTTTTGCAATATCGCTTGATTCGCTTCCTGTTACAGTAACTCTCAATTAAAGTGAGCTGCTGGAAGTCAGAGGGAGTCTCAATGCCTAATGCGTCGGCCCAAAAGGGAATGGAAGAGAAGGCGCCAATGCGGATGAGATGATTATAAATCAGTAGGAGAAAGGCCATCTGGAAAGACAAAAGAACGATGAAGGAAAAGAGTTTTTACGGAGCGCTCAAATTGGCGTTGTGGGCCATCAAGTAGGTAGCAACTGTCAGATTGTCTACACTATAATGATGCAAAACTGTCTCGTCGATCCGCGGTACTTGTAAGTTGTCATGCATGGCCATGCATACGAAGTCCGGAGTACGCTGCTGGGTAGATGCGAGGCTGTGTGGTTCGATTTCGCCGATGATGAACTGCCATATGCGTCGTTCTCATCGGAACCAAGAGCCGGCTAGGCTAAACATAATGTCCATGTTTGGAAACATTTGCGCCGGTCATTGAAGCCTGCCTTGGAGAGACCCCCCCCCATCAAAACAAAAAAACAAAAGGTGCAAACGCCTATTGACGCTTATTGACGAAGCAAGCACGCAAAGACTCCTGGGTCCTGTCCTGTCTTTTGCGCCCTAATCTGCCGTCGTCGCCTGCCCCGTCGTTTCATGTGTGTGATGTTGCTGTTCGACCCCGCTGCTCAGTAAAAAGAGTCGGCTTTTGGTCTGGCTTATCTCGACGTACTCGTCTTCTACATCCTGTTCCTCTAAGGTCTTGCCCAAGTGGCCGTCAGGCATATCCTCCTGGGCCGACTCGATGTGGCTAGGGACATGTGAAAGTAGAGGGGAGGACTGGGTTGAGCTACGCATCTTCTCCAGGCCGCGATCCAGATATCCCACCATTTCGGCCCTGGTATCGAAATTGTCGTGTCCCTGATTGCTCTTCTGAATTTCCACCGCTTTTTTGTGCAATGGCCCATGACGAGCTTGGAACTCGGCCTCCAAGTTCTTCTCCTGCATCTGAAAGTATTCCTGGCGCTCCACTGTCCACGTAGGAGATGTGGACATTGGCTGTGTTTGATACTGCCCCAAGACACCTTCTAGCCACGAGGCGTACTGATCGTCCGTGACGGCACGGTCTGACTCTCCTGTCAGCGACGTCGCCTGACTGCTGATTTCAGCGTTCGCAAGCGGCGTCTTCTTGGCCGCGACGATATGCTTGTCGAAGGACTGGCAAAACTCCCTATAATGGCCGCGTAGAACAAAGCAGTGGCCCGTCCAACCCTGTGCTCTTAGTTTCTGGGCGATGAGCTCTGCGGCTGGGCACTCCCATGATGACTTGAGGCCACGTCCGTAAAAGGTCAGACATTTTGCCGTTTTCCAATGAGAAAATCGCTTCCTGTCCTGTTCATCAGGGATGGCGCGTTCAATCAGGTCAAGCGATGCCGCTTCAAGGAAACTCTTCGGAGCTCGCAGGTTGATTGCTCCGTACACATGCGAGCGCTCATATTCGGAAGCAGACCTAACGTCAAACAAGAGGGACAGTCCGGGCAGGAAAATATCAAGAAGCCGGCTCAATTCTGCTGGCAGAATCATTTGCGGCCCATGGCTGCTGGCCTCGGGTGTAACGTCTTTCAGTTTCATGCTAGCCAGTGCGTCGGATATCAAGTCTTTCTCTTTACGGTGATGGAACCATACTTCGAGATGATGGAGTTCTATGCCCAGGTTAGATGCAATGAAGACGCTGTGGGCGTCACTGGGCGTCGGGTCGTTCTGATAATAGTTCTCAAGACGACGCTCGACGTGTGGTGAGAACTTCTTAGGATCCGGGACATTATCTCCGAGGATTGTGTGCCTCATTGCCTGTTGCTGATTCATCGTCATTTGTCCAGATGCCATTGCGCCGCTTTCTGGGGCTGTGGGCGTACTCTGTCGTCGGGAGAGGTCGCAAGACGTGGGACGAGAAACTGATGGTACTGGCCGGCCACTGTTCATCGCTGAAGGCCGCGATGCCGGTGTTTCTGGAGCGGTAGCTGGTAGGCTTGAGGGTGGTAGTCCCGGTGATGAAACGCACGTAGCGTTTTGTCTCGAATCATTTCCGCGCGAGGAAGATAACCTGCTGTGCCGCCGCTGCCGCCGCTGCTGCTGCTGCTGCTGATGTAAAGACGAAGTTTCTGTCGCCGCGAAACTCGTTTCAGACAATGTGGAGGCAACAGATCGTTCGTCAAAGCTGTTCGTTACCATCGATGGTTGGTACGATGAAGAAATCGGGACAGTGAGCCCTTGCCGCATCTGCTTGCTTTGCGTGGCCAAATTGTTTGAGCGGATGAATGCAACAAAGGACATTGCAGGGTCGTCCGGAAGAAGATCCCAGACCATGACGGGCAAAGAAACGAGCATCAAGGTTGAATGGCTCCGGAATACACCTTGGACTTTGACATATTTTGCCATTGATGGGAAGGCAGTGAGCCACTGTTCCCACGTGCTGATATCCAGCTGTTGATCATGTTCTAACGCAAGCGAGATCATGACATGTGGAGTGTCTTCATTTGGCCCCTCGGATACCAAGCTATTAGAGATGGGATCATTACCCGACTCGGTGGCTCGCCCGGTGAGTAAGGTTGGACCTGTTTCGTGATGACGTGCTGATTCGGAGCTCTTTTCAAGTGGAACGAGACGCGATAACTCAATACTAGGAGCCTTGTGATTGGCGGTCATCATGAAATGAACGGGTGTAGATCTGGCCTCGAACTGTTTGCCGTTGATGTTAACGGGGCGAGGATGCTTCAAACGCGCCAGTATCTCGGCATGGAGCATGGCGGCGGAAAAGGTACGCATGCGCCATTCTTGCAGCACCTCGATAAGTGCGTTGGTAAAGGAGTATCGCCCAGGATCAGGCGCGATGGCATCCCAGCTGGATGCTGATATCGTTTCGGTGACGCTATTTCCGTTTGGGAACGTGGCGCTGGCGGCTCCTGCACAGCAGTCCAGCAATATGAGAGCGTCTGATGTAGACCGTTCGATAAGGGTCTGAGTGGCAGACCATCTGGAAGTTGATGACCGTGGTTAGGGCTGATGTAGTGACATTGCGCAATCGAAAGTGATACTTACTGCAGCCAGGGAGAAGAAGGACCGCGGGTGCTACATAGTCCACCAAGTTAGCGTGAAATCCTCTTCATCAGGTACTGAATGTACTCACGCGCACCAAGTGCTCTGTCTTGATTCATCAATCCTGGCATGCCCTCCATAGTAAATGAGGAAGAGAGTATCTTGTGATTCGTGCTCCTTGACGAGTTGGGCAACGCGCATCATCAGCTCCAAGTGGGAATTTTCGGAGGGAATGGCAAATATGTCAGTCCCGAAGGAATAGTCTTGCCGCAGACATTTCTCCAGGTCCTCCAGCTCGGGCAGCACGAAGAGGTCGTCGGAGTGCCAGTGCAAAAGAAGGGCCTGCACTTTTTTGTATCTCTGCGAAGTGCGGCCTCTATTCGGAAAGGCTCTTTTCGCGGACTGCGAGCCATGTCAGCTGCGAACGTGATGAGCAAGGGATCGCTTCAATATAGGGATTATGAACCCACATCTTCCAGCCGCTGGGCAAAGTCTCCGACGTGCTTCACATGAAAGCTTGTGCGGCTGATATCGTGTGTTGCTGATCGCGGAGGGCCGTCCGCAACTGTTCTTGGTAGCTGAACACGAGTTCAGTATGTAACAATGAAGATGGAATTATCTATGCGTCAGTTCACTGGTTTTTCTTGCTCACAGGACATGTAGGTGCGTCGACGTGCAATGAGCCATCCGCATCAGCCGGTCTCCGCGACTTCAGGACGACAAAGGGCAGATGTTCGCCCATGCTGAGTACTGGAGGCCAAGCCTCGACATGAAAGTTGATAAGCGTGAAGGAGTCTCGCGAGCGTCAGCGTGGAGAGCACACGAAGGTAAGATGAGGACGGGATCCTGATGGATGTCGACAGAATATCAAAAGATACAGCTACTGCGATGGTGGTACGCGTCGCAAGCCATTGTTGCGGTGTCTCTGTTTGAGCAATGAGGAGTCAGAGGCATTCATCACTGTGGGGTACAAGAGCAATTTGAATTCATATCTGCAAAGTTTGGCTATCAAGATGAAGATGCAAATTGGCCCTCGGTGTGCCTACGCGGCATGAGATGTACATTATCGTCAAATGGCGATGGCGGCTCAGTTCGGTCTCCGAAGTGGGTTAGACCAGCGGGAGTCTAACGAGTATTGCTATTCGCGCGACTCTATTATTCTAATCGCGCGACTACTCCACTCATCCCCCTCATGGCCCCACTTATAACTTTCCCGCTTAC
>SRPN01000328.1:0-27086 GCA_018360045.1 Claviceps capensis | reverse complement strand
AAAATTGAGTCCGCCCAAAAACTTATGGGGCAAAAGTGGGGTAGGTGGTATGAATAGAAATATGGGGTGGTAGAAATAACAATACTCTTCTGAAATGGCGGACTCGGAGCGTTTTGGCCGCCCTTTCATGCGGTCTTACGAATCTTAAATCATTGAATGCAAAGCACTCGGACAGAAGTTAGGAGAAAATAGCAGCAGCAGCAGCAGCAGCAGCACGCAAATATCACAACAAAGTAACGCACAATGGACTCATGGAGGGAGTGGTCAACTTTACGGTGCTAGATTGAGGGACTGTGCGGGTATCACATGGATGGACTATACGCATTATTCGTACATGAAGGCTTCTCAGTTCTCGGGAAGACAAAGCACGTACTATAGGACTGTCTCGTCGAATTTGCCCACGATGGGATATATTTCGGGGGTTCTTGGCACCCGGGACAGGCGACAGGCGACATGACAGAACATAACTTCAATCAGAACATATAAAACCACCCACCCAAGTGGTCTCTCAATGATGTAGCAACTGCCAGCTTATGTACCAACTCTCTTTCCAACTGTAGTCTGTAGAAGTCCAACCCCCCATCACCATCCCCATCACCATCACCATCCGGGGACCGGGATTCCGGGGCCATCAACAGAGCCATCTCAACAAACCTCAGCACAAACCGGACCTTGACGATCCAAAACCGCCATACGACTCTACCATGGGCACAATAAACTTACAACATCTGAACTATGAAGATCATGCAGCATGATCCTCTGGTCCAATAGCCCCTCGGGCGGAGTCGGGTCGTCTAGCCTTCCCGCGTGCCCGCGCGATGTACCATTACCCGCGCCGTCCCCTTTACCCGGGGAGTGCTTGCAGGGTTGAGATTGGTCGTAAGTTGCTTGAGTGTCATGGGGCTTTAGGATAGGGTGTGATACGCGGTTACGTATTGAATGTGAGGTGTCAGAGATGATAGGTTGAGTTTTTGGCATGAGGGGCTTGACTGAGAAGACGCGGGAGCTTCTCGGGTGCTACATAGTACCTAGATATGGTGTTGTTGTATTGGTCTATTGGTCTATTGCCGTGGGATGGAGCTTGTGTGCTTGAACCCACGCAACACTGTCATATTACCA
The DNA here is from genome assembly GCA_018360045.1 of Claviceps capensis. Classification (NCBI taxonomy): domain Eukaryota; kingdom Fungi; phylum Ascomycota; class Sordariomycetes; order Hypocreales; family Clavicipitaceae; genus Claviceps; species Claviceps capensis. The sequence continues at coordinate 25,967 of SRPN01000328.1, read as the reverse complement.
AAATGCACGCAACGTCACATCATGTCGTCGTACCAACGTCTAAGATACGCCTCTTTAAATTGCTACTGTACAACGAACTCGGAACAGGTACAACTGTATGTAAACGGGCGCCTCGATAGAAATACCCATTGAACACAATTAGAATGTCAGTGCTAGCCTTTGCAAATTGCCGTCTTAGTCCGTGCTGTGCCCGAAATTTCGGTCCCGGCCGTCGACGGCCTTTTCTTCCAAGAAGTGCTGCAAAGAGCGTCTAACGTCGCATAAACCCTTTCAGTACCCCTATTCTCGCCACAGTACACTGTCTGGCTGTACAGACTTTCCAACTCTTCATGAGACTATCTGTCAGACTGTCACATGACGAATCACCCTTGATAATCTCGACAGCCAGCCAAAACAATCTGCTTGCTTCCTAGGCAGCACTCAGCAAAATGGTATTTCCAGAAAAGACAATATAGAGAAAAGAGAATAAAAGTGTCATCCACCCGTTAAGAATTTCCTGTACATCGCATTGCGTCGTTAAAATTAGGGACGTTGCTCGTGAATCGTGATACTGTCTACTATTCCCCGACATGTGTCTTGCTCTGTGACCCATGATGTAAATAGGTGCATTTTGATATCGTGGGGCTAAGAGGAAATATTGACCCTTATCCTGGCGCGTAAAATATATCGACCGCGTAGTTGAGCGTAATAACATAAATTATAATGGTCCAAGAAGCAAGGAGAGAAGAACAAAAGAGGGTGTAAGCGTAAAAAGAAGAAAGAAGAAAGAAAGGAGACAAATCAAGTAATGTTTTTAAAACAAAGACTGCATGTATGGTACGCTGCTGTTAAGCTGCAAGCAGACTTGTTGGCGCGCTAGCATTTCGTTGGCTGTGGTGTCTTTCGCTGAGCTCTTCGCTGTTGTCGAACTTTGCAAGCCATGGCATATCCTGGCTCATTCGCTTTCCTCCACTCTACCCACGCCTCATACTCTTGCTGCGTCTTTGGGTTCGGGCTCCGGGGTTTGGGAACCGGTCGCGGAGGTACTAGCTGGCTTCCATTTCCACATGGCATTGGAACCAAGGTAGGCCAACCTGGAGTTGCCAGGCCATCCGACGACTTAGGCGTCTCCAAGGTCACCGGAACCAGGTTGAGAGGGGTTGGATTAGACCCTGATTCGAGACCACAATGCCCGAGAATAGCCGGCGGTACAAGATAGTTGGGAAACAACGCAGGCGCACCCGCACCAACGAGAATGCCGGGGCCATCTGGGACTGCTGCCATGCGAGTCGCAGAGAATCCTGCCAAGTTGGCTTCGCCATCCTTGGCCGAGGGCAAGAAGTCGTACGAGCTCAACAAAGGGCGACGAGGCATGAGTGGCGCGTGCAAGTCGGCCTTTGAGAATGACAGAAACTCGCGAGCTTTGGGGTTGAGTGAATTGCGCGTATCGTGGCCGCCCCCAATGCCGCTAAAGTCGGTAGAGCTCTCAGTTCTCAAGTGGCTCGCAGAAGTAGGCAAGTACTCGACCACAAAGTCGGATTCTGTGTCGACTCTCCTGCCCACACTATGAACAGGCCGCCGGTGCTGAGCAGTTGAAACACTAGCGTCATGTTGTCGCTGGCCTCCCCGGGTCGTCGCCCCCTCTGTCTTATGGCCACTACCGGCTTCTTTTTTTGACGGCTTTTGTTCTCGGCGAACATTTTTATGGAGGTTTTTGAGCATCTGATGGAACCTTTGTAGCTCTTTATCTTCTTCTTTGGCGTAACAGGATCCAGACGAGGCTGGCTGAATTGTTGATGATGCATTCTCGTATGTTGTGGAAGGGGAAGCCAGCGCCGAGATACCCATTGTTGTTCTTAGCATATTGTCTCTGGAACTGAAACTCTCCATCGACTCCATTGAGCTGCTCTGCCTTGGCTGTAAAGAAAGGCACTGCAGTGAATTGATAAAGCTTGGTAAAGATCGTTCTGGCGTAGCCTCTGAGCGACCAAGAGCGGTAAGTAGCTCATCTCGCTGGCTTTCGTCGGGCGTAACAGTATGCTTCCTTGATATCATGTGTGCGAAACTTTCATCCGCAGAAAAGTCTGCAGAAGATACTGGCGTCAAAGTGCAATTCGTCCTGCTTCTTGCCCCCGACGACGAGTCTGCAGAATCTTGGCTAGACCTACCAAGCTCAAACAGGTTGATGCTTCGACCATCGCCTCGCTCAAGAATACTTGAATGCCGCAAGACCTCGAAGGAGAATGCACTTGAACTCGATGACCCTTGACGGGACACTCTGGGATCTAGACGTTTATTCCCATCCGCCGGTCCAGCCGCTCCATAGGACGATGCAGAGATGTATTTGGCTATCTTGGTTTGTTTTCTAGCCGTATCTGCCCGAAGAGAAGAGACTAGATCGGGCTTTGATAGACATGAAGATGAAGCCAATTCATCTTCAACGCGTACGAAGCTTGATCTTGCAGAAATTCTGTCACTATCGTCGGACGGTCTCACTCTCCAATTAGAGATTTTGAGTGACGACCCCGCACTTGTATCAGAGTTTCGGCCGCCATGGTTGCCTTGGCCTGCATGACTCCTCTGAGAGCCTGCTTTCGCTGATTTCTGCGTCCGAGATGCCGAAGAATCCTGGCGAGATACGCCATACTGCGCTCGTCTGCGCGAGGACATACCCACCGACCGTACCATGGGTGTAGCCATGAGGTCGATGCCAAAGGAGAGAATGAGGAGAAAGCCTTGCTTCACGTTCGGTGCTTGCGTGTTTCGGTGTGAATGATCTAGGTGCAGACTTGACTTCAGACCAGCAACGCAGAGAATAGAAGGCCGAGCCAAAGCGAAAGCCAAGTAGAGCAAAGAGAGGCGGAATCAGGTGAGATAGACTGTGGAAGTCTGTAAAAGGCTCTAGTCTGAACGGTTTGCGAATCTGTGTATTTTTATGTAAAATCTTCTTTGCTGAGGCGATGAGGGTCTCCAGTCGTAGAGGTGAGCAGAGAGAGGGTGATCGAACCGCGTGCTCGTGAGCCGGAAAAAAACTCTTCCAGAGACGCTGACACCCACGCTAGAAAGAGTTCAAAAGGTAGCAGGGCGTTTGGCTTCCTCTAGTGGCATGAAAGGGCATAGAAGAGAAAAGAAGAAGCTGCAATCCAAAAAAGAAGCACGCCACAGATGGGCAGAGTCTCGCTATCTTTTCTTCAGCGTCACAATGTTTCTGTGATGTGGTGCGATGAGATGTGTCGGCGTGCGTGCAAATGGTTGGAAGAGGCACGCCCGTGTTTGTTTATCTCGCTCCTACTTTATCACGGAAAGTACTGAACTGCCATCAATGGAAGGTATGCCTGAGTAGGAAAAGGAGGAAAGAAGAAGGAAATGCCAGCCATCTCACGGCAAGAGCGATGTTTGTAACTGGTGCATTTGTGGCTGAAAAGAGGCACCAGCAGCGACAAGACCGAGGCAAACTCCATCCAGCTAGCCAAATAGTTCCAGCTAGAGAGCTGGGTGAAGGTATGGGGACTGAACAGCCATCAAATGGCTAACTTTCGAGAACAAGCAGAGCACGATGTTGGAAAAAGGACACTAGAGCTGCTGGCTACGCAGGCTTGAAAGGCAAATGCAATTTGTTAACGGGGCGACCGGAATAAGCTGTGCGTTATAAATATGACACGAGAAAAGAGGTAGATAATACTTGATGAGATAAGTCGGAGATAGAAAACAAAACAAAAAGAAGAAAATGACAATATACATAGCTTGCCTAGATCCGCGAGCCTCTCTTCATTTAGTCTCTATCCAATTTTCCCCTCCAACACCTGATTCGGTAGCTCAAATGATAGTAGAAAGTAGAGTTCTCGACGTCGATCGCTTTGCCTACTTCTGGATCGCGACGCCACCTAAGTACGCCGTAAAAGCTTTCTATACGACGAAGGAATCCATTAGTTAGTTGGATGTCTTCCCTCAGAACATCTCGTGGTGAGGGAGCTGGGAATGACGAACCGGGTTGCGCGTCTGGATGAAGACCGTTCCAGGGCCGGTGAATTTGCACACAAGGCCTTCTGCAGAGGCGAGATTGGAGATGATGCCGCCTGAGGCGACTCGTTCGAGAACGTACTTAGTGTTCCATGCGACCAAATGTCCGTTGTCGACAATGTACTTTTCGCCGTCCGCAAGCTTTTGTCTTGTAAGTACGAGGATACACGTGTATAGTGACATGTCTGGGGATCAAGCCCGTTTCGCGATCAAGCAAGAAAAGAGGCTGAGAAGAAGGAAAAAGGAGAAAGAATACCCACATCTTTTCGAATAATAGCTCCGAAACTGGTGATCCACATGATGCCCGTGCCACTTATCCTGTAGACGAAAAGCCCTTCGCCACTGAAAATTGCTTTGCCAAGGCCCTGTCGTTTATGGTCTTTGATTACCCCCTGCGTAGCTGCCAAGAACGCATCGTGGCCAACGATCCAGCTATCTTGGCCATCCAAGCGAATGCTGGTAATGTCACCAAGCATCGGAGGCGCCAGAAGGAGTTCTCCTGGGCCAACATATCTCGAGACGGCCATGTCAGCCCCGACGATCATCTTTTTCATGCTGAATTTGACCTCTCCCTTGAGCTGCATGGTCGCAGACATGGCAATCATAGCGCCTGGTTTTGCTTGCAGCGGGCAGCCAATGGCAAGCTGAATGGTCAATACCGTGTTGCAATCTCTGTGACTGATGCGATAGCTTCCGCCATTGAACGTTCCCACATCGTCCATGGTGGCTTCGGCACCCATAAAGTGGCCAGCTGGAGGAGCTCCGGACAGGAGACGGGCCACATCCGCAGAGTCAAATTCCTCCTCGTGCTGTCCGGATTTCTCGGACGGTGAAGATGCTTCTGTGTCGGGAGCGAGCGGAGGTGGATCGAATTGTGGTAGCGGCTGCTGCTGCTGCGCCAATTCTCTTGTTGATTCCGCCCTCATCGCAAGTGTGGTCTGCCGTCGGCTTTGTGAAGTAACGGGTGGTACTATCCCCCCGAAGGTCGGGGGAGGTGGAAACTGTTGCGCGCCATTCTGCTGAAGAATATGAGCAGGCGGTGCATGTTGAGACGTCAGAGCAAACTGCTGCTGCTGCTGCTGCTGCTGCTGCTTCTCCTGTGTGGCAGCATCATGACTGATTATGGGCGATTGCGTATGTTGAGGTGGCGGAGAGTAAGTCGTGTGTTGTTCGGGCGAAGCCTGGGGATGTGGCGGGTAGAAATGCGTGATATTTGGCGGCGGTGATGTAGGCGGCGGTGGGAACTGTGCCTTAAGCTGTTCAGGCGGAGGCGGAGGAGAATAATGATAGCGAGGTTGCTGTTGAGACGCTGCGTGCCTGTCAGATGATGATACATCTCGTTGCGTTAAAAAAGGGAGTCTAGGCTCACCCGGTATACCTAGTCCTGGCGGAGGCGGAGGAGAATAATGAGAATGTGGCTGCTGCTGAGATGCTGCGTGCTTGTCAGCTCACAGTTCACCCCATCGCGTTCGAAAAGTTAGTCTGGACTCACTTGGAATTCCCGATCCAGGGGGGGGCGGAGGAGAATAATGATAATGCGGCTGCTGCTGAGATGCTGCTGGGTACTCGTCAACTGGTATTCAATTCCATCGCGCACAAGCTGGAGGTCTGAACTCACCCGATGGCCCTAGTACAGGGGGCTCTAGATGGCCATCTTGTCAGCTTGTAAAGAAGGCACCATCGTGTCCGAATTCGCTCGACTCACGAGGATAAAAGTGCTGTTGCGAGGACATGGCCACGAGTCGGGAAGAGGGTCTCGACGGTCAATGTGGACCGCACCGTACCGGCTTAGTCAAGTGGAGTCGGGCTTGAAAGACGATGTGGAAGATGGAACAACGCGAATATTCGCAACTCTTGGAGTCCACTCGAGGAATTCGAGGCGATCGTTCAGATCTTCGCGTTGCAGAGCAAATGCAAATCGAATCTAAGATACGAGATTTGAGAGTTCAGTTCGCAGCACCTTCATTCGCGCAAAAGACGGGCAGAGGCTGCGCTGCACGACTAAGACTTGGGAAGTCATCCGGACCCCAGAGCGGCAGTCCGCAGGCCCCTATTGGTCCACCTTAGCCCCGATTAGCGCCGTGGTGGAGCTCCTTTCTTCCGTTCCGCTGCTATTGGCTCCGTTCTGGCTTGGCCATCAGGGCGATTCACAGGGATTCCGCGAGCGCGGATTATAGTCGGGGCGAGCTGAGATTGCCGTACGTTTCCCTGGTTCGATGATTCCCCCGCTGTTCTTTACTTAGAAACCATCGTTGGCTCGTCACGCGCCGCAGCCGCGCAGCCCCACCCCCTTAGTCAAGCCGTCAGGCCGGCAGAATGAGAAGCGCGGAGAAATTTGAGCACCCATGAATCGGGGCCTCGAAAAAGGGTTTTGCCGCTCTTGTTGCAGAGGAAGTTCAAAAAAGAGGATTAGTTCGCATCGAATATGCTGGTTGATGCTATCTTTGGCTAGGTACATGATGGGCCAAAGAAGACGTATCATCCACATACCCAGTCCCAAGAGTGAGCTGCGAGACTATCAAGCCTCCGGGGGTTTGACACGTGTGGTCGCGTAATGTAAGCAATGTATCGTGCATTGCGTACTTGGCGCGTGCGGATACATACCTATTGTCACGGTCTAGCTGGCAAGCCATGCAAGGCATGAGGTAGGTAGTAGGTATATTTAGAGTACAGATGCAGTCAGACAAGACGCATTGTGGAGGTTGTTTGAGCATGGCTTTGTACTGTTTCTAGTCGAGGCGCCAAGCTGCAAGTTGAGGTGCCATTTTCTTTCTGAATCTCCCTTTCTTCCTTTCTTCCTTTCTTCCTCCACTTGGCACCGTCCCCACTACGGAGAAGAGGGTCGGTAGCACATACATAGTAGGTACCTAGGCACATTACTGATAAGTGCTAGAAAATAGGTACCAGGTAGGTACCTATGTATCCGTTCATTGCCGAGCATGTCAACATCATCATCACCATCTTCATCATCGTCGTCATAGTACAACATCTCAAACATTCAGCATGCACTCTGTTGCACGATGGAGGCGCAACTATCTTTCTACACTTGTGCTTTGTTGGTCTGCGATGTTGCGCAGTGTCTCAAAGTCCATGTGTGATCATGCCAGAGCCCAGGACACGGTGCACTCGCTCGACCTCAGTCCCTTTGTGGCTTTTTGGCTTGCTGGGTCGCCAGCACATCGAAAATAGAGAAATACTAGAGTCTTGACATCATAGTGTCGTGGCGTCGAATATCGTGATAGGCGAGATACTTGCCAATCCAGGTTGTGTAATACATTATGGTTTAGCCCACCACTTGCTACATAGGTACTGTGACAACGTCCTTTCAACATGCTTTCGTTTGACAAGGCGCAAGTTGTACTACAGACCGCTTTTTTCTGAATCGTGGCCACGTTTCTCTGGAAATGCGGCTGCCTGCATGCATTACATACATAGCATATGGCCGGTGCTACTGGTCTCGCAACCCTGCATACCTTGCATTCTGCGCAGCTGATGCAAGAAACGAACCAAAGCCTGTAGGTAAATGTACTTCTCACTTAGGCTCAGCCTGCTCTCTGCTCTGATGTCATCACAGCCGTGCGTTGACCATGGCCCGGACTCCGGCGCCCGCCGCCGACCCTGTGTCGCCAGATTTCCGGACCAGTCCATACTTTGCGCGCACTTTGGCTCACCGCTTCCCGGATGGCTGGCTTTTTGGGTTCTAGATTGAAACCTGGATCTTCTGGACTTCGTGGTTGACACTGGCTTCCTGAGAACCAAGCTTTGTGGCCGCTTTGTGGTGTATGTTTCCGATCGCGGAGGAAGAGCATCCCAACGCCGCCGCAGTCGGCTTCTGGCAAGACGACTGAAGCTCCAAACAGTTCCATCTGATAATTAAGCTGACAAGGATCTCAAAGGCCGACTCCCGCTGCCCGCAATCCCCGCTCTCTACACCAGTGGCGAGACCCCTGGTCGCTCTCCGGGCCCTCTGGCCACCCCTGGCAGGCAGACAAACGACCCGCACGGAGTACATGTATGTACATGTACCTAGGTACATACGATATGTCCACAGTGCAGGCCGGGGTGTGTACGTACCTATTCGTATGCGGCTTGCTGAAATGTTGGTCAATGGTGACAATTCAGAGGCTGGAGTTGGACTTTGTTTTGGTCTGTGATGATCGCCGTTTGGATGGAATCTGCGAAGGTTGGTTCGTCGCTGGGGAAGGGTCTGTGACTTGCGACGGGGTTTGAGTTGTTCCGCACTCTCAGCCACCAGCGCCCAATGCCCATCCAGTCACTACTCGTCCTATCTCAAGACTCTTGAGATAGGACGAGTCTTGACTCTTGATTCAAGAGTCAAGTTGTTTGCGCATTATCTTCTGAACTATCTACATTGAGTCGGTAGACTAAGTAATTCCGTCCAAATCTACGGAATCCCCCGGCTGCCGTCCAATTGGGCCATTACCCTGTGCGTGCAATCGTCGCCTGGCGCTCCGTTCTATTCCCGTCACTGTTGCCGATGAACTCATCTCTTTCACATCTTTTCCGCAACATCCTGAATTAGTTCGCCGCATTATCGTCTTTTGTCGTTCGATTTACCCCACAAACCTCAAACATACCTAGGGCAGTCATGCGACCCTCGTCTCGTCCGTTTATGACCACCCCGTGCCCCATGCCGCCTGCACGCGTCTGAGCGGAATTGTCGTTCGGCAGAAATAGCTTTGATCATATCCGAGCCCATCTCGTACCTATCCAGCATGAGCAGGAGCTTCTGTAGGCCGCCACGAACTTGCCATCGCAGAGCAATAGTCCACACGGGCCACGGCTTCGCGCAGTCTTGGGAACATCCATTATCTACCAAATGGGCAACAGATTCGCCTCAGCGTCGCTCATCTGACATTACGCCAAGAGTGAACAGAGAATATCTACGAGCCAAGCGTAACTTCGGGACGAAAAATGATATCGTGCTGTCGCAAACGACGAAAGGCTTGGTGAGACTCAAACGCAAAGATGATATCAGGACACGTGCATCACATTAATGCAGATCGGCGACTGGTAGCTGCGTCTGTAGACAATATACCGATGAGAATTTAATTTGGTGAAAGTCAACGCGTATCCGCGCCATCGAAACAATGAGGTCACACCATGCATACAATTCGTCTGAAAAGCTGGGATGCGCATCTCGTGCGAGCCCAGGTTGGTAGACGCACATGGCACGAGTCAATCCCGAATCCCGTGTTGCCGGAATACCAGACTGCATTGAGATAAAGACCGCAGAGCGTTTCAGATAGATTAGGTGGTGTCCTGCCGGATGGCGTGCAGCATGGCGAGGGAGACCACGACGATCCGTAGGGTTTGATCTTGGCGGGAGCTGTCGATATTGAAATGATCTCGCTCGAACTGTACAGGGTTCTAGGTACACACATACCAACCTTGGGTACCTCTCCGTACCCATGCTCGAAACAGCGGGGGCTTGAATTTAGGTTTGTACCTATCTCCGTATGCAGGTATATACCTAGGTACCTACTTACATGGTCAGCCTGCCACGACTCGAGACTTGCCCTCACATGCCGCCCACATACCTAATCCATCGAGCTCCGAGACGATAGACAACACTGAAATTCGCGGATTCGACAGCCCCCTGTGTAGTGTCTCTGGACAGTTGAAGAGGCAAGTTATCGTACACCGCCCTCAATCTGTTCTCTCGCACACACGTACGCATACGCCAACTCACCTGACCTTGCCAATCCTTTTTGTGTGTTGCTCTACGAAGCCTACGTTGACGTGTTTTCCGTATCAAGTGATGTGTCATAAATGACTGGAAACCCTCATTTGCCCTCCAGTATTGTTTACATGACCAGCTAATTTCCTACTCGCCATTCAGATGTTGAATCTGCGACGGGGTTCCAGTCTGTGCGGCTTGTATCTATCCATGACCTTTTCCACCCTACTCATTGTCCGTATGCTAGAAGTTAGAAGTTAGAAGACATGACCGCTCCAGACCCCCAGTTTAGCTCTACATATAACGATCTCATTATGGACATTGCACGAATGTGAGATGGCGTCGCGACCCTCACCTACAGGAGGGGAATCATTAAACGTGGCTGTCGCTATTGGTACAGTACATTGGACCGGCATTCATACATGCACCTCTATGCAATGCACGAGTGCAAATTTAGCACAGCAAGAGCAGGCTTCCTGGGGCAGGGCGCTTAAAGGGCCAAAGGGCAGACGGGCCAAGCCGCGAGACCAGGCGCCGAAGCGCCGAGGCCCACCTTCGGAGCATTCGACACCGCCCTCCCATTGGCGTGGTTCCAGCTGAAAACACCATAAGGTTGGTTTCAATTTGAAGCGACTAAGCCAGCCTGGTCCGAAGCAACAATAATAGTACAACCGTCGCTGAGCGCTGCCGCCACAGCCGACCCAAGCGACGCTTCGCTTATCTCGACCTCAAAGTGCCCGCAGATTCTATGGACCTCAATGCGCATGCGCACATATACGGAGTACTTTAATAATGCAATGTATAGAACACAGGGCATGACAATGCATGTAAGGTGGCTGGGATATCGTGTCTCCATCCCAAGTTGCTCTTACCCTACCTAGTACATACCAACTAGCTGTCCGCTCGTCATGTTTGGTCATTCGTCTACGGACCGACTAAAAATGATTTCGGGAACAGATGTGGAAGTAATGTTGAGATTGCAGTAGCTGCGCTTCCTGATGCTGCGGAAAGAGCCCCAGAACGAAGGGAGGGACAAGAGATAGGAAGCAAAGGGGTACACACTGTTTGCGTGCCGACACCCCGATTGAACTTGTACTCCGTACTCCGTGTGGCCCGTGGTCCGTGTACTCCGTAGATGCATGGAGATGCAGAGATATGGAGATGCAGAGATGCATGAGGGCCCTGGAGCATGGCATGGTACTGTGCCGATTCACGTTGTGCGGTTGACGATGCAGCAGAAGACGTGCACATGGACTTGAAGAAAGTGGAGGAGATCAGATCCTTGGACATGCATAGCGGTCAATGGCGTAGTTGTAATGTAAGACGGCAAGTGCTTTTGCACTGAGACATTATGAGGATGGACGAGTGGGAGCTGTGGAAACCGCAGGAACGTTTGGAATAATTAAAACAGCAGAGGTTATGTGGATGATGATTAAGTTATTCTAGATCTATTAAGAAGCTATAGTCGAAACTTGTTACTTGAGCGTGCTTACTTAGGTACCTTAGGACATCTGATTTGGCAGTCGGTGGAGCATGAAGCGCGGTAGGCGCAGTCAGCTGTCACACCGTCACACCTGCCATCATCCATCTATGTAATCTGATTCCCGCCTTGCTCTAATGGCATGTGCCTAGCGAATATTCATGCAAACTTTCTTTTCCCATCTCTTGGACTTCTTCGCCAGACTTTCGGCAATTGCCCACTCTCTATTTGCGACGTTTTGCTGTCACTAGCCAAAAGACTTTTCTGGTTGACTCGGCAATGTGCATTCGTCGCTGAAACACGTCGGGTACTAAGTCGGTGCGACTTTCCGACGTCCAAGCTGCATGGTGGAACCGACGGTCGTTGGTCGACCTATGTGAGGAGGTACCTACACTTTTACTTTGTTCACTTCGCCAGGCCCACTCCTTGGATTGTGTATGTACCTGATACTGATCTTGATGAATCAAGTTGACTCGAATGTCCCAGTCTGACGGTAGTGCTGGGTATGTAGTCGGTGGTGGTAGTGGCCCGTTGTTACATGGTGTCACCGTGTCACGGTCACACTCACCATAGCCTGCAGGATGGGATGTGCGCCGGCTACACGGAACATGGGATAGGGAAGAGGGACGAGACGAAACAAGGATGCAGGTCGGACAACCGATGTGGAATCGTTGCGGCGTCTGTTGTGGCTGTGCTGCCGCCGCTTTGCCGCTGCTGTGTTGTGTTACGCGCGAGGTCAAGACTCAGGACTCAAGAGTCGCGATTGAGTGAAGAGCACTGTCAAAGTGGGCGAATGCAGCCATGGCAGAGAACTCATAATGGCCAAAGCATTCGGTTTCACTTGCTGTCTATTTTGCGCCTCGTGGCGAGGTCCTCAAACAGAGGTGCTCCGAGGAAACTAACGCACGAGCTGCCTCTCGGTCCCTCGCATGACCTACAAACGCATGCACACAAGAACGCTTTGCCGATCGACAACTTTGGGCCGCCGCCCAACAGCTTCTTCAAACCTCCACTATGTACCTACCTATTTACCTCTTAACACTAGCCAATCCCGCGCCGCCTCCACTGTTAGCCTCCCTTCCACGCGGGTGAAGTTGATGGACGAGGGTAGGGCGGTGCGGTGGGTGCCGAATCCCAGCTGGGAGTGGAACCTCGTCCTGCTACAAAACCTACAACAGAGTACATACCTATATATGTACTTATGTACTCCGTATGTACGGAGTAATGCCTGCCAAAACGGCGGAGGGGAATGCCTGTTCTCTTAGAAGTCAAAGCCTCCACTCCAATGCATATCGAGTGTAACGACGATGAGCTTCCCGTGCGGGTTACCGGTGGGTCCGGTAGTTTTGACAGGTTCAACCGACGCGGGATATCGGGCCCAAGGTGTCGAGGTGCTGTCACGACTGGAATGCAGAGCGCTCTGTTCACGCATTCCTGCATATCCCATTTGTTGCCTAGCCCCAAACAAAATGGCTAGGTCGAGTGTCCGTTGCTGGGCATTGCATTGGGGCTATTGTTGCTATCTGGAAATCTGCCTGCCCCCCGGCAAGGATCTTGTTGCTAAGCACGGCTTGTAGACATAAGCTCTGATATCTCTCGTGTCTCTCGCTCTCTTTTTTCTGCATCTACCATCCTCTCGCCTCAGTCGCAGACGACTTAATATTTTCTTCGTCTCTTGTCCTACTACCCAGAGCGTCCTTTCGTCTCTACTTCCAACTACAACTCCTCTCATCACTCACTCCCTCTCATGTGGATTCGAGTTTGCGTGATAAGACAAGAAAAGCCCCTCAAGATTAATCTCATACCTCGTGGTATAAACATTCAAGCCATTTACTTCATCTTTTCCATTTTTTCCTTTGTTTTGTTTCGTGGTGGCCGTCTTCTCTTTTCCACACGAAAGATACCTTGCTTTCTGGCACACCTTCAACTGCAATAAGAAAGAGTTGACGAAAGACCAACAACACTACGCACGGGGCTCCAACATCCCGGGAAAGGCAAACATCCCATTTCCTGTTCCGCATATTCATAGCAGCGCTTAGAAATGACGTCCTGGACTGTTCCCGTGAGAGCGGAAGCTGTTGATAACAACACCCATCCAGCCATGTATTGGGAAGATATGAACAGCGCCAGTCCTGACGACCATGCCGACTTCTTTGGCCAGTTTGTTGATTTCGAAGGCAACACACATGCAAACACATTCATTGGCGATGAGTTCGGTTCAATGACAGCCTCCATGCCTGGCATGACGGAATCCATCATGTTGATGGGAAACCACAATCCCATCCTTGATGGTCTCTCCTCCGCGATATCCTCCGGCGATGAATTCGACTTTCCTTCCAGCAGTTCGCACGTTGGCGCAGCATTAGCGGCCGGCCATGAGGTCACTCCTAAAGACCTCACACTGAGTATGGAGAATCTGCTTCCACAAGGCAACCAACATCCCTACGATCTCAGCCAAAGTCAACCCCAACACCAGCACGCCCAACAACACCCGCAACAGTATGCGCAACAGCCACAGCACCACTGCCATCATCACCACCAGCATCAGCAGCAGCAGCAACAGCACCAAGGCCTCGAGTACCTCAACAGGGCATCCATGTCCGAGGCCGATCTAAGTCGGCTCCAAGAGATTTCCCTTCATTCACCACATAGGCCCTCTGTGGCAGCCTCGGACCCATCCTCACCGCCGCCTCCGGCCACCGAAGTGCGCAAGCCAAAGAAATTCGTCGACGCCCTTTCTGCTACATTGAAGAAAGCGACGAAGTTGCGCAAGGGTAAAAAACTGACACCTGGGATTATGCAACAGGGCTCACCGATCCAAGAAGAATCTCAAAGTTTGCGCATTCCAAAACAGAGAGGGAGAGGAAAGGTCAGAGCAGGCGCGCAGGGAAATGACCCGGTATCGCCGCCGATGCATCAACAACCGCAACCACAACAGTCCCAGCCGCAGCACAAGGATCCAACCAATGCACATTTTGTACATGGAACTTATGAAGATCCCTTCAGGGACACTTCTTTGTTGCCTCTTCAGGGTCTGAATGCGGTGTATAATTATGGTCATGCTGCGCCCAGCACGCCGTCTGTCGAGTCGCCTGGTGTGGGGAGTGACCTAAGCCACGGTCAGTTCCAAATCGACCCTGTTTGGCATCATCACCAGCAGAGCCAACAACAGCAGCAACAGCAACTGCATTGGAACGGATCAGGCGGGGAATACATCACCAGCTCAGAGACAGGTTGGTGGACACCAAACATGATGTCCCAGAGCACTGGTGATTATGCCCATCAACATCATCAACATCATCATCAGCAACCCCAGCATCTCCATCAGCGAAGCGCCAGTGTCCATGTTGTGGGACACAGTCAGACCCCAGGATTCCCATACAAGTATGATGCGATGCCCGACACTTCATCAGGGGGGCTCATGATACATATGCCACAACCTCGAGGCTCACAGTCAAATGTGGCCTTGACTGATTTGACTACCAACGCACAAACGTTTCTACCGCCACCTCCACCAATTTCCCAAACAATGTTGCCGGCATCAGAACGATCCCATCGCCCACCCAGAGCCAAGTCCTCGGGAGCGAGGCACATGTCATGCTCACCAGTTCGAAAGCAGCGCATGTCGTCCGCATCTCCCACGCCAGGCGAACAAGCAAACGTTCTCCGTTCGCGTCACAGCTCTGGTGCGTCAATATCGTCAACGAGGAGCTCTTCTGGCCGATTGCCCGGAACCATGCCCGGAACGCCATGCAGTGTTCGCAAGCGCCGATCGCGCGATGTGAGCGGCTCCAGCGCAGGCGCGTCCCTGGGGGGCGACTCGGGCGTCGGCTTTGTCAATTTTACCCCAAACGACGGCGGAGTCCTCATGACGGGCGTCGCCCCCAGTGGAAGTTCCAAGACGAAGGCGCGCCGCGAGAAGGAGGCCCAGGAACGACGTCGACGCCTCAGCGAAGCTGCCATCAAGGCTGTGGCTGCGGCGGGCGGAGACGTCGACAAGCTACTGGAGCAGGGTTTTACTTTCTGAGCGGGAACATTGTTGGAGGGAGAGGCAAGAGGCAGGCAGGCGGGGCGGCCAACGAAGAACATGTAACGATGCGGATGTCATGAGAACTGAAGAGACACGAACGAGCATGAAGTGAAGTGACGACGATGGCGTTTAGGGGGAAGTAACAGCTCATGCCCATCTGCTTGCAGCCTTACGTGTGCTTGTACTGCAAGGAGAGCGCACTTTTCGGGTTTCTATTTCTTGTACTTTCTTGTTTTGTTTGTTCAAAACTTTCCTTTCAGCCGTCATCACTGTTTTTTGTGTGTCCCTTTCATGTCTCTTTATCTCTTATTTCTTTTGTCTGATATGCTCTATTCTCTCTTTCATGTTGTGTCTTCTATTTTCCATCTACTATCTCCTATCTTCCATGATCCAACTTCAATTCTCTGTTCTCTATGTTCCATCTTCTTTTCCTTGCCTCCCACGCAGGGAGCTAGTATTCTGTGTCCGGTCTCCCAAAGGTTCCTTTCTTCTTTTCCCACTTTCTCACCATTTCATAAGGTCATCTTCAGGTGGACCGTGGCGGGGTTTTTCACTTTTATTCTCCCCATTTCTCCTTTCCTATTAGGTTCTCGATGGATCCCGTGTTGAATTACCTATCGGTGATGATGAGGTATTGTAAGCGCGGGTGCGTGGATGGCCTCTCTGATATTCTGATTCAGTGTGCCTTGTTTGACTATGTACCTTGAATGACCTACTATACTATTCTTGCCCTGTATTCTCATCTCAATTCACTGTTCATTACCCCTTTTTCTTTTAAGTTTCCTCACTATCTCCGTTTGTTATTCTCTGTTTGTTCTACTTTCTTTCTTGTACCTGTTCCTTTTACTTTTCGGTGATCCCCCTTCCTCCATATCATTGCACTACTCTTTCTTCTTGCACTTTAACACTCTTCTACTTGTACATTCCATTATTGTCTACCACGATATCCTATTTCAGTGTCCAAAAATCCCTTTTCTCGTCATGCAACTCATGTTGGCTCTCTTTTAATCAGAGCGTTCCCGATCTTGTTCCTGCTCCAGACCAGAGATTTGAACTTCGCCTGTATTCTCCCAGTCGACTGCCGAAGATTGATCTCCAAACCTGTCTCTCGATGTACTGACAATATCGGCAATTCTTCTTCTACTCAATTTCGCTTCAATTTCTAAATTCGTCACTTTCCAAAAGTTCTATCCATCTTTTTCTTCTTCGTCTCATCCTGCGCCATGACGCCAAAGAGCGACGGGCGTTGAAACAAATACAAAAGAAGTTGACTATATCTCGGACATGTCACATGCACCATCTCAGGAATTAGTGCGACTCTGGTTGCGAATCGAGTGCGAGTTCCTTGTGCTGCTTTTCTCAATCAGTCATTCTGCATTGCATGTCGTAGTTGTCTGTTTGTGTGGTGAAACGTCCGTGGTGTGGTGTCAGGCAAAGACAACTCCATGGTGGATGACCAGAAACAGCAATTTACAAGAACTGGCCTCGCGCTTAACCAACCTCGCCCGACGGCACTAAGCCTGCCTCCTCTTCACCTTTTCGTCCAAAAAAACAAAGTCTGATATCACCACGTTCACAAATCCCATTTCAGAATGCGATCATTGCGATGCACTGAACAGAGAAATCCAACTTGCATACGTCCATCTAGTGTATATATCTCCTCAGGCCACGAATATATACAATAGCCAGAGACTATCAACCTCCCCTCCATACTCCTCCTCATCCTTCATCCCTAGACCCTCCAAGCTTCCTTAACCAACATAGCTCAGAAAAAGCAAGGACGCTCCATCTCCCGCCATGGCATGAAGCCTATGCATCCTCCCACACGTGACACGAATGCCATGCCCATCCTCAGAAAAAAAATAACCTGACGCCACAAAAAACACTAAACCCCATTGTACCCACCAATGTTGGGCTTCATATGAAATATACGTGCTTGTTGTACAAACCTGCCCCAAAAAAAAAAAAACCCCCCCCCGATAAAAATCAAAACCAAACAAACTTGCATGCTACATACATGCATGAAGAGTAAGAGCAGGAGCAGACGTGACATTAAAACGCGCAGCGATAAACAGAGATGAAGATAGAGGTAGCAGTCCAGATGTCTCCTTACGGCCTAGACCATCCAAAGCCTAGGGGTGCTGTGCTGTATGCCCTTGCCGTATTGGATCTAGTAGGACGTTCGGACCGCATAAGCTAGACGTGTATAGTTATACCAAATGATATGTCATTAAGGGGAAGCGCCATATTTGGGCCCCCATGTCACAGCGCATTGCATCCCTTACGGATTCTGAGAAGTGGGCGTAATTCGGTTCGAGGGTGGAGCAATTGTGCCTTGAACCGTTATGGTGATGATGATTTCGTGCATGCATGGATCGGAGGATACGTGTGTCGAGACTCGAGACCAGTGATGAGACGCCGCTCGAGAGATGCTTGCTTCACTCGTGTGTGCGTGTGGCGGGGGGGGGGTGAGTGATGCGCTTGCGTATGTGTGTGCGTGTATGAGTATGGCGGAATGTGAAAAAGGCCTGCAATGCGCTGCGCAAAGGCCGATGAATATATATGTATATTAGAAAAGCCAAAATCTCGAAGTGTTCGTCTGAATGGTTCCTTCTTTATGCTTTCGTTTTCAAACACGGTTTCGTCTCGTCTACTCGTAACCAGCGCCGCGTTGCCATGGGCTGCGAAAAGCGTGTTAGACAAAGACCAAAATGAAGCCAAAACAAAGAAAAGCCATGGACTCTACTTCAGAGTGCACTTACCTCGCTTTAGCTGGTGTTGGTTTGTAATTCGACGCCGGACTCGGGCTCGCACTACTACTGGGGCGTCTTTGGCCCATAGCTGACCCAGTGCGGGTGTGTTGAGTCGGCGAAACCGCCCTTAGGGGACTCTCGGGTCGCTGCTCAGCAGGAATTGGAGGCACAGATGGATTCACAGGGGATCGCGGCGCGTTTTGCCCCTGGAAGGGCAGTTGCGAGACCGTTACGGAGGCGTTCTGCCCGTTCGCGGCGCGGTGGCGCAGATCTTCTGACGACAACGACTCGTCGTCGTCCGCCAGCTTGTAGCCAGCCTTATCGCCTCGAGCGGTGGCAGCCAAGGCGTCAAGCTCGGTCGTTGTGGTCAAGTGAGTCTGCGACTTCATAAAGGAAGCGCGATCATCCGCCATGTACAAGTATCGGGCATCCGGATTCTTGCGGAAGAAGGTGACGGTGGTGGATATGATGACCATGAGAAGCAGGATGAGGGAGAAGGCGGCATTGAGGACGAAAAGAACGACGCCGACGACGCCGATGACGATTTGAGGGGCGCCAAATACGTTGGAGAAGATGAGGAGGCAGATGGCGTTGAGGAAGTTGATCACGCAGATGGCAATGTTGAACGAGTTGGTGCTCTTATCCATCCACGGGCGCATGACTGAAGCAGCAATGAGAGCGCCAGCTTCGATGATGACGAATCCGACGGCTTGGGCCACACTGGCCTTTTGAGCCAGGGCAACGAACATGGCCTTGACCAATGTGTAGCACAAGACTGGAATGATGAAGTAGTAGCCCGAAGCACGGAACTGAATGTACAAGAACCCCCATTTGTTGAGGGCCTGGGGATCGGAAAACAGAATAAAAGCAGCATTGCGGTGCATGGACAGAGAGCGGCGAGCAATGCGGATAACTTTGGCAGCGCCCCAAGCGAGTGTGGCGGCCAGGCCAAAGAAGAAGAAGACGGCAAGAACAATCTCGGCGGGCGAGTCGCTTTGCGTAAACTCCCACAAGCACAGAATTGCCATCTGGGGGAAGCCGATCAAGGCAACCCGGTACAGGATGCCCTTGAGCACGGTGAACCAGCCGTTGCGGAATTCGAGGAATTTGTCACCAGCCATCCACTTTTGCTTGATACAGAGCTCACACACGCCCTTGAAAAAGGCCACGGCCAGAATGGCGAAGACGACGAAGATGCAGAAGAAGGTCAGGCCCGTCATGAACAGATTGGTCGTCTCGATCTTGGTGCGAAAGGCCACACGCTGGATGCCGTACACAATGTAGGCACCAGACGAGGTCATGATGTTGGTTCGCTTCATGAGGTTGGTGGCGGCGGTATAGGCAGGCTTGGGCATCATGGCAGCACTGCGTCGAAAGAGATTCAGGCCATGTCCGGCCATGTCGAGGCTGCGCTTCTCGACCTGAACCGACACGGTCGTGAGGGTGTCGAAGATTGTGGACGGAGTACCGCCCGTCGCTCGCTGATACCAGGTGAAGATGTCCTGCATGAAGCTGACTTTAATGATGCCCATGGACCACTGGAAGTCCTGGGTCCAAGACTGAACAATGGGTGGCAAGTGGACGCTGGAAAGACCGAGGATCGCTTGCGCCTGGAAGTAGCCAAAGAGCGACAGGGAATTCGCGGCAACGTGCGCAGCAGTATTGGAGTGGCCGAGGCCATTGACAACCGCCGAGGCCATGAGGGCCAAACCAGCGATGACGGCGGTGGCCCATTTGACGCCGAGCAAGTCGACTGTCTTCCCGTTGGAGATGTCGGCCTCGACGCAAGCAATGGCGCGGGGATTGTCCGTCTTGGTCAAATTAATGAGCACACGGACAGTAGCGTCCAGGTCGGGGATGCTATAGGCGATGCCCGGTATCTGCTTAGACGCGTCGGCGGGGACAGGCAAATTGAAGGCGAAGGGAATCTTTCCCGCCACCATGGGACACAAGCCGCCTAATTTCATCTCGCACGGGTCGACGGTTCGTCGCAAGAAGGTATATCCATACGCGGAGATGGCCAAGTCGAAGAGAACATAGCCCTGGACGGAGGATGTGGCAACGACTTCTACAGTAGCCGAGTTATTCTTTGGTGTATACACGACGTTGAAGAGACTGGCGGTGAAGCTGGAGTCTTCCTGGCAGTTGTTGAGCGAGTTGGACATGAGCATGTTCTCGCCCGCGACCGATGAGAGCATCGAGGCCATCGAGGCCAGAACCAGCATCGGCGCCCTCAATAGCGACCGCATGTTGAGCACGTTCCTAAGCAGTAAGGTGGAAAGCCACGAAAATGTCCCAGGCGAGGACCTGCAGCGTAGAAAGTTATCGAGCCACAAGGTTGGCCAGGATCGCTAGTTTCGGACACGTCGAAGTATCGTCGTCGTAAACGGAGGGATCCCAAGTTGAACAGCGAGAGGAAAGCTAGTCAGTTTGATCGATAGCGATTGGCGTGTATTCCTTCTCATTCAGTCTCGTTTCTCCTTCGAGTTGTCGTTTCAATATGACTGATGTTGGTGGTTAAGCCGAGGGGCGGAGAGGCGGTGACAGACAGTAAAGGATCGAGTCGACAATGGCCCTATAAAACGGCTCGCGACACGGGCGTGAATGGAAAGACAATGTCGCCTTTCCGCGCGGTCGTCAGGGCGTAAGAAACGAAGAAGGAACAGCTCAAAAACAGGGCTCTCGACAGACCAGCAATGGAGGAGTTGCCGGGTTGGAAATTCAGCGTTACGAGGAGCCTGAGAGATGGCTCCAGCAGAGGGCTCAGTCAGGACTCAGGAGAGGGGAGGCGAGGAACGATGGCGCTTAGGGGCTCCGCCTGCGCCGTCACTTGGACGGGTCTCCGTCACCCGATTCGGGACTTCTTCGCAGCTGCTGATTGTCCACGACGGGGGCTTTGCAGTAGCTGTAGGTGTGCGTGTGTGCGCAAATGGTAAGAATATCATCTGCTCGTGGCGCACAGTCAGCGTAACCGCCCCGAACGCGGCGATAGCGCAGCCACCAGGTGTGGTGTCCGTGTGGGGCGGGTCCCGGGGGGGGGGGGTGGGGGGGGCTGTGCCAAGTACACACATCCGGCTGCGGTCGAGTCGTCGACACGCGCGGGCTCTGGTGTGTATGTGTACATGGTACATGGGCTATTCGCTGACGAATTCAGCCACACGCTTGTCATACGTGCGACGCCAAGCCTCGACCCGACTAATTAAACCAACTCTCCACGCTCTTGTTTGCTTGCAACATAAACTTGTTTCCCGTTGTTTTTTTGTTTCTGCATTTTGTTTCTAGGTTGGAACTTGGGTACCGGTATGTATGTAGGTATATATGTGTCCACAGTGCCAAAGAAGGAAACGCCGGCCCTGTCCCTTCCCCGGTCCCCAAAACGCAGACAAACGCAAATCCCAGCTTCTCGTCTCCAATGCTCCATCTACCTAACATGCATCTCAAAACACACGAGGTGTCAGGACTCGGGCCATTAGGCCGTTCTTCGTATGGCTCGACTTCCCATTCTATTCTCGACTTAGCCGGCCGGTTCGCGTCCGGTACCAGCGACGCGGCAGGGGCGGAAATGAACACTTCTCCAGCCCGGAGACGGGCAGGCACCGTGTTGCCTTGAAGAAGGTACATATGTACCTACATACTCCGTAGGGACATGTACATATCCCTGCCATACCTGTACATAGTAAGAATGTAAATGACGTCGGCTGTACTCCGTACTCCGTATATCCGTCTGCTCTGTCGGGGCCAGCCAGTAAGCAGCCTCCGTCACACCCAGAACCACGGCGGGATTAATAAAGGAACCACAAAAATATCGCCCGAGACATGAAACAACTGTTAAGTCGAAGTCTAAGAAGCCATATCTCGCATTGTTTTGCTTCAACCCGCGCCAAGCGTGCGAATCATCTTCTTTTGCGTGCATCAGGGGTCGCGCCGGTATGCAGAAGTCGCGGGTGCGGGTATCTCGAATTTGCGTGCAATCCAGTCCAACCTCACGCGTCCATGTATCTAGGTTTTGGCCAAGGTCATCAAAACACGACCCGATTGAGAATACAGCAATATTCCAATGCCTACATAAAGCGACTTGGGCCTCGGTCGTGTTGTGGCCATCTCCAGCCAGTACGGAAACCTCATCGATGACAGGGGCATCGACTGCGCCGCCATCGACGGAGCTCGCCGCCAGGCCATCAAGAACAAAAGCGTCCAGGACTTCGATCCCAGAAGTCTGGAGGCCGGCCTTGGCCCGCGAGACCTGCAATCGGATCGATATGCTACCCTCAAGGCCGGAACGACTGATGAGCAGCACCTGCACGCTTTTCTCACCGCAGCCAGGTATACCTTTTGGTCGGATGATCACCGGCGAGCAGTAAACATTTTGTATATTCTAAGGCTGATTCCGCTGCGCATCATCGACCCCCGCGCGTATAAAGCTCGTCATCTCCTCCCGATCCCGATTTTTGGAGAACTACTTCAGCCTATATGCTCTCGGCGTCTACCACCAAGTCATACAGCATCCTTGCTCGGGCAAATAAAAGTAAAGGCCAGGGCCGAAGTTGATGGTGTTTGGCCGTTTGTCCGCTGACTTAATTTAGCGGCTAGCGCGCCTCCAGGCGTCGATAGTCGATATGTAGTGGGTGTTCCAGTCATTGCTGTACCTACAATGACGATATCTTAACAGAAGACGTCGTGCCCAGCGACAGCGTAGTCCTAAATTGTACTGCGAAAAAGAGACCAGCTTGCAGCTCGGTGCCTTTCTGGAATTTAATTAGAGTCACACACGCATACTCTCTGAGGATGTATACATATATGCATGTCTCTTGTATGTCTGCTAACGAGCGCAACTACGGATAGAGACATCAGGAGTTATCCTCGTCCAGTTTTTCCATCACATGAAGCAAAGCTTCTAGTACCACTGAAGGTATGTAGCTTAAAGGCATGTTTTCATCTCTCACTTGAATGTGTCGCCATGGCCAGGCGGCAGGCCGAAGTTGCGAGTGGAGCGGTGGAGGCAGGTAAGCGCCCCGGCGGCCGATTTTCCGAAGTAATGTAAGAAAGAAAACTCCATTTACAATAAATATCTACGGCCGCTCTCGACTATGCTGTACGATCTGTGATTTGAAGAGGAAGAATTACGGAAACTTGCGAGATCACATCCGGCAGTGCAGTCTGGCGGCGCTGCTTTCAGAGAAGGACAGTCATTGTCTTGTTGTGTTACGTGTAGACCTCGTGCCCTCGATAGCAAGTCGATTCTATGAGTATGCATGTGACTTTTCCCAGGCCACTCACAACGACTTGACGTCATGAGATCTTGTACTTGTCTTGAAATTGTTGTCAGCATTGCGAGTATCTCTTCCTATCACACAGACTAAGACCTCAAGTCGATGGAACTAGAGACGTTGGAACTTGGGTGAGCATCCACAAATCGTGTGAATAATAGCAAACGTCTTTTTGGCTAACTATCTGCGGGAGACGGATGTCGCGCTGACCGGCTTCATGAACCTTCGCCTTCTACACTTCTTCCTCGTCTTACGCGGCGACCGCCCTCTGATAGTCGTATTCCGGGATATTCTCTTACTAGAAGCGGGCTTCGCCAACTGGACGTCGAACCGAATTAGGAGCTCAAGTGAACGTTTCTTTGTGTAGGTTGCGGGCGGAGCTCCAGTCTGTCGTCGGCATCAAGGGTGCCTAGGTACACTAGGAAGGTCGTGCGGTCCTGGCCTCCAAGTAAAAATAATGCTCAACTCTCGTGGATGGTGACGTGCCAACTGAGGTATGGTGGTACCATGGACAGAGAGAGCGCATAGTATTATCGAGATTCGGGGCCCCGGCGCTGTAACCTGTTCAGCCCGTGACGGCCAAAAACCCTGTCCTTGTTTCTCTGTTGATTTGGTCTTCGACTCAAGGGTACGCTGCGTAGATCCATCGGTCAGGCACGATAGGTAGTAGCTAAAGGCAAACGAGATAGAACACAGAAAGAAGAACCTGATCAGCTGCTGAAACATATGTACGAAAGCCTAGAGAGGGACGGTATGTAGAATAAAACCAGAAATTCGGCCTGTAGTAATTATAGCTGATCTTTCAACACGTCCATGAAACTGTCAAGACTCCGCGTACTTTAGACACAGATGCAAGATTAAAGAATGGCCATGTTACAAAGAAGTTTTTAGGCTCAGAGACTGAACTTAGATGTACAGACGGTTTAAACACCACTCAGTTCAATGGCATCGACGTTTCTAGTCGGCAAGCAACTCCTATGGAGACACGTCACACAATACTGAACAAGTACAACAAATTTCGATGTTGCTTCAATGCACACCGAGCAGACAAGTGCGTGCCATTAGTGAGTCTCTATTGTGTAACTCTGCGCTTGCGTCATAACCATGCGTCTGCCCTCTATCCAACAAACGTTAATTCGCTTTAAATCCCATAGTTGTCATCAAGGTCCAAGGAAAAGCAAGAAAGAGCAAAGTATGGAAGAAAGGGAAGCTTCTTCGCTAAGAGACCCAGAGACCTGTGATCATCATAGCGGCAAAGGTTACCCATAGACTCGTAATCATTACAATAGGTGCAGCTGAAAGCTCTCCACACGGATTGTCCCAGTCGTAAGTGACGTTATTCACCGCTGCAGCTGCCGCAAACACGGAGCACGGCTTCGGTGATCCGTAATTAAAGTAGTCGACGTTGAGCACGTTGGGGGCGCGTCCCCAGTCCTCACGGCAATTGTTGGCAGCCATTCCGACACTACCCGTGCCGTTGATCCCATTGGTATCGTTGAGAAGAGACACCGCCGGAACCATAAGCGAAATTCCAAACACGTTGAACTCCACGTTGAGGTTATGATTCATGATATACAGCCGGTCTTTAGCGGCCTCTTTGGACAGATCGGGCGGGCGTTGAACTATGCAAGGAAATGCCCTGTCCATCGGGTCAAAGGGTGTTTCCCACACCTGCGAGAATTCGTCCATGAGCCAGGGGTATTTGGTCTGATTCGCTTGGTAGTCGAGGAACATGACGACGCGCTGGCCCTTCAAAATCATCTCTTGCAGCGTGGGCCAGTCATCCAATGCCATGGGCAGAAATGGCGGAGTATAGACGTATTTTGTGATACCAGATTGTTCGATAAATGGAACATAGAGCGAAGGATCCGAGTAATTCCCATTACCGAGCAGGATCGTCACGACATCATAGGGATGCCGGTCGACCCAGGCCCTGACTTGGCCCAGCCAGTCGTAGATGGGGCCCGCATCCAACAGATCGCACGAGGTATGGCAGAAATGGGGAACAGTGCCCGTTCCGTTTCCGGGCCATTGTATCTGGCCTTGAAGGAATCGAACACCATCGTCCAACTGAGCAGTGACATCAAGCTCCTGGTTGGAACCGCTGTTGCCTGGCCGGACGAACGGTGAATTATGGCAACCAACATTTGTGATGTTGCTGTATTTTCTCGTGCAGAACTCGACGTATTTATTGCAAGGCTGTGTATTTTTAGGCGCTGACGATGTGGTCGCTGTGAAATTGGCTCCCATGGACAGCGTTCCGGTAGACGTCGTCATCCCAGCAGACGTGGAGCTGTTGGCGCCAATGAGGGTGATTTTCGAAGCATAGGATTGGTAAGCCCCCGACGGAGGACTCGTTTCACGCGTTGGCATGCTTGTTCTCGTGCCAGTGTAGAATGCGAGTGCGGACGTTGCGCTATATTCGACTGTTTGGGCCAGCACGGTCGGGGCCAGCGCGGCGACAGTTGTCGCTACTGTGGACCACTTCATAGCGATTGTGAAGAGAACGACATGTGACTATGCGAACATATGCTGTGTCGCGTTCTGGACAGTCCTTCTCCGTGGTACGGACAGACAGCGTGATGAGCTGGGATGGCTCCTGGGGCCGGGGCTAGAGTAATGTGATAGCTCCCGTTGGTGAACGTGAAGAGATGACGAGGGTTCGCAGCAATACTCGAGTGATATGAAATCGCAAAAAAAAAAAACCCGAAAAAAAAAAAAAAAAAAAAAAAAAAAA
>SRPN01000327.1:0-27150 GCA_018360045.1 Claviceps capensis | reverse complement strand
GGGGGGGAGGGTGGAACACGATTTGCTCTTCCTATAGCTTTTACACAATAACTTTGGCTCGTGGGTCATAGTACGGGGTCATCTCCATTTGTGCGTCTCCAATGATGGGTGGTTTCGGTGAAGAGAGTAGAATGATCATGACCCACCCGTGCTCATGAAGTCTTGAGAAATGTCAGTGTATGAGGGAGCGCAAACAGCTAGGTAGACAGATCACCCAAAACAAAATCCCAACGGTCTAGATGGTGCCATGATTTATGCCTCTGACAGACAATAGCGGCTCATGCTCATGCTCAGCCTCCTCTGGCTCTGGCTCTGCCTCTGCCTCTACTTCTTCCCCAGCGCCTGGCGTCAAAGGCGCCACACCGCCCCCCCTATGTCGATTCACGCTGGTACTTTCTGCTGTGACGACATCCGAATCATGGCGGGCGCTAGGCTTCTTTCCAAACAAGCTGTCCATTTCTTCCAGTGCTCTTCCTTTTGTCTCGGGGTACCAGGACCATATTATCTGAGGGCCGAGGCACGTTACGAAGTCAGTTTTGGAGTGTATGCACCGTGTGGAAGAGGCGTGTTTTTTCTGGGGGGAGGGTAGAGATGTGTTTGAGTGACTGTGAATGTATATGT
Organism: Claviceps capensis; assembly: GCA_018360045.1. Classification (NCBI taxonomy): domain Eukaryota; kingdom Fungi; phylum Ascomycota; class Sordariomycetes; order Hypocreales; family Clavicipitaceae; genus Claviceps; species Claviceps capensis. The sequence goes on along the minus strand of SRPN01000327.1, from coordinate 26,529 downwards.
TTGTGCGTGTACACTTATTCACATGATTACATGATGGAAATCGAGATCTCGTAGGTAAATTTACAGATGGAGTAGCCCTTTGTGCTTACCGGAATGCAGAGGAAATTGATGACCATGAACACGAGGTAAACGCCGCTGCCCAGCTTTTCCTTACCAGCGGGCCATATCTGGGAGACGAGAATGCTCCCAATGGAGCCACCTGAGGCGGCGAGGTTGAGGCCCCGAGCTCGCTCGGCGGTGGGAAATATCTGGAAATGTGAGCTTAGGTGCAAGCATCCATGGAAACGACAAAAGGCACCCCTATTGATTCATGAAGGTTGGAGTTGAAAAAGGTGGTTGGTCGGTATGCGCAGGTGTGATGGGATAAATCCGCTTTTGGCTTCTTCGTCATCCTGAAACCGGGAATAGTCATGTAACATGTTCCAACATGCTGTTCAACTTACTTCGGAGCTATACACCCATACCGCTGGACCCAGACCAAAGCTGTACCCCATCGCGTAGATGAATATGAAGCCGACACAGATAGAGTCGGCCAGCTTGCTCACATTTCCCGGGAAGAGAAATGGCAGAAGGCCATTGATCTGTACAGTAGAAAGTCGTCAGATACTTCCGTTCCGATTTCCATTGATCCACATACCATAGTAGCAAAAGGGGGGGGGGGGGGGCAAGGGACTCTCACCATCATCGCAACTCCCATAACCATACTCCCCACCATCAAACACCCCGTCCTGCCAAACCGATCAATCACCCACATTTCCACGACCGTCATACCAATCTTGGTCGTCATCTCCACGGCACCAGCCATGAGCGCCAGACGGTACTCCAGGCCCAGCGCCTCGAGCAGCGTGGGGAGATAGTACTTCATGGCTGCGGCACCGCACATCTGGGCCATGAACTGCAGAAGGAACGCGCGCCAGAGGCGGGCAAACAGGCTCCGGTTACGGAACAGGGATAGTGATGGTTCTAGGAAGTCTTGACGATACGAGCGCGGGAGGGATCCCACGGCAGAGGAAATAGCGTGTAGTTCGCGAGTGATGAGATCGGGGGACGTGGTGCCTTGGCGGAGGGCATGCAGCACACAGGAGGCGCGTTCTATTTGTCCTTTCTGGATGAGCCAACGAGGGCTGGTTGCATATGTTCAGCGTACAATAAAGTCAAGTCACTATGTTTCGACATCATAATCAAGAGAGGGAGAGGAGAGGCAGCGGCCGTTTTCTTACGTGTCGGGTAGGAAGGGCAGGCCTATCACGAATGTAAAAGCCGGGAAGAGCTGGATGAGGATAGACACACGCCATCCCCAGTACTTGCCAGCCTCGGAAGAAGTCCAGAACGTCATGCCGTAGCCAATCCTGACAATAAAAATGTCAATACAGAAGTTGCGTGCTTCGTCTCAGGGACACCTTTTGGGCCTGGAAGCAGACAAACACGGTCTCGTGTCGTCACTTGCCCGTGGAAAAAAGAAAAAAAAGCCCGCGTTGAAATATACGTACCAAAGACCAGCAGCCATCCCAGCAATAAAGCCAACATGATTCAACGTCACAAACTTGCCCCTTTCCCGCGCCGGCGAAACCTCACTTGACCACTCACCACCATCAGCCAAGAACATCCAGGCATGACATCTTCCAAAACAACACCCTCCCCTTCAGAAACGCATATACATCCAGAATTCACCACGATATCCTCACCTCTGATACAACGGCACACTCGTGCTCACAACCCCCACACCCATCCCACAGATTACCCTCCCCCAGAGCATAAACCTCAGCGCCGCCTCCCCTCCAGCCGACGCCATCACCACGGATCCCGCGCAAATCGCCAGCGCGCCTATCCCCGCGGCATGGCGCCTCCCAAAGTAGTCCGCTAGGGGATGCGTTACTAGGAGATACGACATCAGCGTCCCGAGGTAGTATATCCCCGTGATGAGGCCCCGTGTTGAGGGTGGGGGATCGCCGAGCACGGCGCGCCAGCCTGGGTGGACGAGGATGGAGGACAGGATGCCGATATTGTAGCCCCAGAGAGAGGCGCCGATGGCGAGGTGCGTGCAGAGGATGTAGAGGCGTTGGGTGCCTTTGGGGAGGGGGATTGGGAGAGTGAGTTTCATGTTGTTTTGGTGAGTATGGCGCGAGTATTAGAATGGTGGTTTGGTGTTGGCAGGGCGTTGGGGGCGTGTAGGGCGTATATATCGCGCGGTTTGTTTCATCTCGACACGAAGCTGCTATACCGTGAGAGATTGAATAATGTGAGTGATTGCGAATCCGATGAAATGTTCTCATGGTGACATTGGGAGAGGGGCTTGTACCTCCTAGATCAACTGACAGTGGACCAACCGGTTCCGCCGGCACAAGGTTATTTACTCCGTATTCATTGTACCAAGGTCTCGCTCGGGTGCCGTCTTGCATTGTGTTGCATGCTGTCTCTCTCTCATTGTGTCGTGCAGTCTTGTTATGTACCCCGCTTCACGTACAAGAGAAAGCCCTGCTTCATTACGCCCTGGTCTTAATTTCATCTTTGTGCTCATCTTCTATGCCTGTCTACTATTTTAGCAATCATACATTGTCGCTCAGAATCCGTGTCCCACCATCTACAATTCATCCCTACTGCCCTGTTGCGCCTGTTCGGCCTCATCGCAGGCCGCCGGCGTGCCCACCTCCATCTTATACACGCACTTCTCGGCCTCGCTCACCCGCCACAGCTCTTCCTTGTCAGCGCACCCAAGCCAGACGTCTGTACTCCGCCGCGGGCCATTCCAGCACTGCTGTCCATCCTCGTACTTGAGTACGACGCGCTGGCCCCTGCCCAGGCTCTTGCCGTCCAGGCGCTCCTCGTCATCGGCCATCTGGTGCTCGAGACGCACGAAATTGCCCATATTGGTGTCTCCGTGACCCTTTTTGGACTTTTGCATCGTTTTGTCCATGTAGCATAGCTCGTACTCGTATTCTCCGGCATCAATGCTGACGCACTTGCCCTTGATGGCACGGAAGATGTCAGATGGTCCATAGTCCTTCTTCAGATCTTCCGTATCCTCGTCGCGATTGCGTGTCTTGTCTCTGAGCTCTTGGTCCGCGGCTTCCAGTGCCTCGCGCGCCGCCTTGACCAGCTGGGATTCAGATCCGCCACTGGTGCGATCCGCCAGCATACCGTTCTGGATAAGCCATAGTTTGAAGCGTGTCAACTTGTCGTGGAGAAGCTCGCGGAGGAACCCTGGGAGGTATGCCTCGAAATTGTATACTAATGTCAAGTCAGTTAGTTGTCTCCAAAAGTCAATGTGCAGGAATTGGCACACCAGCAACAGAACCAAGGCAAGAGAAAGACATGAAGAGAAAAAGGAGAACGAAAAAAAGAAAACAGTCCAAAGGAAAAACCGTCACCAGTATCTCACGTACAGACGTCCGTATCCGATCCCTCCTCGCCAGCCTCAAATTCCGCCCAATTAACACCGCTCGTCTCACTATCTTCCTTAAGAATCGATTCGAGATCCGCGTCGGCCTTGACATCACGGACCATCTCCGCCTCCCTAGCTGCATAATCTTCAAAGGCCTTCACCGCAGACTTGACGCCCTCGTCGTTGAAATTCGGATTGTACTCCTCCTTGAACTTGCTGAGAATGCCCTCCAGCTCCTGCACTTTAGAGTCCATCTCATTTCGCTCCTGCACCACCCGATCAAGCGTAGTGCGCAGCTCATCGACCCGGACTTTCGCCAGACCAATCAGCACACCCAGCTTCCCTCCCGGACCCTCCTGACTCTTGACTACACGGCCCCTGTCGTGAAGTTGCGCGTCATCGTGCTTCTTTTGCAGATCTGCCTTCTTCGCCTCCAGGACATGGATATCCGAATTCAGTTGCGCAATCTTAGCCTCGACGCTCCGCCGAAGCACGCGAGCCTCACTCAGCATGGCGTTCTTTTGCTTAGCTGCCCGAGCCATCTTCTGAGTCTTTTCCTCGGCCAGACGCCTGTATTCCTTGCCGATTTCGGCGCAGCGGTTCTCGCACTTGATGCCGCCGACGTGGCCGTATTCTTCGGTGCCGTCGCAGCAGAGGTCGTGGTCGCACATGCCGTCGTTGACGAAGAGGAAGGGCACGTAGGAGCCAATGTGGCCCTTGTTCTCGCACCAGAAGCCAGGCAAGGCAAGTTTTGGGCTGCTCGAGATGACGCCAGAGGCGGGGAGAGGCTGGTCTGGGGATAGGGGATCGATGTGCGCGCAGGCAGCTGTGCCGGGCTCGTCGGAGCCATCGGGACAATCGCAGGTGTTGTCGTTTACTCGATCAAAGCTCAGCTTGATGGAGGAGTCCGACATGCAGGTAAACCTAGTCTTCCCTTGATAGTGCGAGGCATCTGTGGCATCTAGTGTAAGCGATTGGGGGTCCAGGCTGAGGCGGCCGTCGGGGCGAAGCTAAGGGGGAAACGTCTACGCCGTTACAAATCCAGCGACGGCGCTCAGAGGCAGAGTGAGGGCTCAACATACATTCCGGACCAACACCGCGCGGCAAGCTGCCAGCAGCAACGGCCGTGAGGGACGATACGACGCCCAGCAGCACCAGAGGGCGCGGCGGCTGCATGATGAGCTGTGATGTGGTTGATAGGGAGGCCAGTGGACGACGAAGCTCCAGTTGCGAGGTGTATGTGTCTGGTGGGGTTAATTTGGCGTATATAGCCTCGTATGATTGGTTACATGGGACCTTGCCGGGCCGCTGAATATTGGACACCTTCACGGCTGAAGCTCTACCGGTCTGCCAATCAAATCACAGACACCAATCAGGGGTCCTCGCTACCCCACCTAATTATCAAACGTGGGAAGAGAGGGACAAAAAAAGTTGTCTCTGACGAAACAAGTTCACCACGGAGTTTGATCAACACCTTTCTGGAGTCTATACAGCTTCACTCGTCTGCGACACAACGTCTTCGCGCAGCATACACGGCGATCAATTCACTCACGGTCCCTTTAACTCCTAGGGGAGAGCATCCCGCAGCAATGGCCCCTCATCACCCCGACACCTCCCTACAAACCCTCGATACCCTCATCCAAACGGCCTCCACGCTCCTCACACAGCTCCAATCCGTCCTCTCCGAGCTCACACGCAGCAAGCCATCCGCTCACCAACACGCCTCACCCATCGATCCTCTCCTCAACGCCCTCTCTCTCGCCCACGACTCCGCCACTCTGATCCGCGCCCACGGCACCAAGATCTCGCTCCTCATCATCAACGAGCCCTTCACACCAAGCGCCCTCTGCACAGTCCTGCGCGAGCTCATCGCAGGGCCCATCCCAGGACTGGCCTCCGCCGCGGAGGCCTGCACCCCCGCACAGTACACCTTGGTAGTTTCCCAAGAAGTGGCCTTTAAAGCCCAACGCGTCCTCTCGGAACTACACGCCCTCGTGCAGAAGATCCCAAGCAATGGCAAGATTCTGCCCGCCGGCAAAAGCAGGGACGGCTTCACGGCTGGAGGCACCAAGGGGAGTCTTCCCGCCACGGGGCTCCTCTGGGCAGCATGCGATGAGGTGATTCGCCTGTCGGAGTTAGGCGTGGGGGGTATTCTCGCAAAAAAGGTCGCCCAGTGGAGGGATACGCTGTGCGATATCATGGAGGAGTTGAAGGAGTGGAGAGAGGAGGAACCGGATGACGAAGACGAAGACGAAGACGAGGATGAGGATGAGGATGAGGATGAAGATGAAGATGAGCACGAAGATGAAGGAGGTCATGACGGAGTAGACCACATCACCACGGACCTCTCCACCACATCCCTCTCCCCGCAAGCCCTCCTCGACCAACTCATGAACTCTCAACAAGCGATCCCGAAAGCCGATCCGCACCGCATCCGGCCCCGTCTTGAAACTTCCCTTCAGCGTCTCCGCCTCGTTACACTCTTGTATCAGGCTCTCACGAAGCACCGGCTTAAGAAATTGCCTGCCTTTCCCTTGGCTGTGCCTGCCGCGCCTGAAGCCTCCCCTGATACCAATACCAATACGGATACCATTCCCGCCCGACTCGATGAGATGGCCTCGCTTCTCGGTACGCTGCCTGACCGTTTTGGAGATTTGGCCGGCGCGCTGTACGAACTCGACCCGGAGGAGATTGATCGGGTTATGGGGCGGTGCTTTGACGACGCGGTAGCTGCGGGGGAGCTGGTCTCGATGGATTGGGAAGGCGGCAGGGATGTGTTTTCGGAGTGGGTGGCGAGGTTTCAGGGGGAGGTTAGGAAGGAGGTTGTGGTGGATGGGCTGGCTTATTAGGCTACTGTGCTGAATAGGCATTCTTGGCTAAGCTTAGGTGGGCTACTTGTAATTACATGCTTGGCCGTGGAGAGTCGAAACATGAGGCCTTTTTACACAGACATACACATGTACATATACACAGGCAAGCTTTCTGCAATCGCAGCTTATCATGTCGTGACTGTTGTCCACTCAATCAGACGAGACCACCCTCACGCACACATGCGCTTGCACACATAGGCACATGCAACAGCACACCAAACCTCAACCACAAATACATGTCGGCATTTCCCTCTCTCCCGTCCCCTCATATAAGTCATATCCCACACATCAACCATGCCAATCAAGTAAACCCGCTCTCAAACATGTCCATCCTATTCTCTCGCTATGTAGTTATTTCCTACTATCACTTTCACTTTCACATCACACACAACGCCCGCTAGCTACCCTCAATTAACCCTACCCTGTCAAATACACGCCCCCCAACCCAGCTGGGAGACGCCTCTCAAAAGAAGAAGAGAAATGAATATATAAGACTGAAACGAGAAAGAAAAAAGGTTTGTAAGAAACAAAAAAGTAGGAGAAGACAAAAGGAAATATAAGTCATGAAAAAGAACGCTGTGTGGCCCTATGCATAGTTCCGTCAAAGTTCCTGCGTCGTACGTTATACCCCTCCTCAATTGCGCCTTTCAAGATCCCTCGAGCATTCTCTCATATGTATGTTGCGCTTCTCAGTGAGCCGTAATTTCTGGGTATCAACACTACCGCAGAAAACTGCCTCCCAGGTCAACCACCTCGGTACGTCATGCAGACTGGCAAAGAACTCAGTGCGACAAGTCCGCTGGATGCTCCGTGATTCTAGACCGCAGCTGCTTACTTTCGCCTGAAGCTACCTCCTCAATCGCCAGCGGTGTCCCCGGCGTGAGCGTGACCTGTGGCGAAAGCCCGTTGTTATCGTCGCTGTCCACCAACGTTGACTCACTGGTGAGCAGGCGTCCTGGCCGATCTTGCTGAGTAGTCTCCTCGGTGGATTGCCTCGTTTCTGATGATTCCACGTGCTCCGTCTTTGCGCCCTCCTTTTCATCCTCCTTGACCTGCGACAGTGGTCGACCGGCTGCTGTTTCCTTTACATTGCGACCGCCGATACCATCTGCGCGAAGAGTTCCGACTGGCTGCGTGGACCCGTCATCGAGATTAACGCCAACTAGTTCTGCCAAGCTGCGGAAGTTGAACAAGGGCTCGGTGCCACTGTCGTGCTCCTCATCAGGACGAGATGACGTGCTGTCCGCCCGGGTTGCGCGAGGAAAGGTAGAACCGGGACCAGTATAACTTCCTGACGGGGTGTCTGGGATGGAAGACATGAACGACGAGGCATTGCTCGTCTGTCGCAAATGAGAGCTGCTTCCCCGGGAGTCGCCTACGGGGATGGCAAGAGAACCGGCCGTAGACGAGGCTCCTCCGCTTGATGAACCGAGAGGCCCGCGGTCTACGCCTTTTCCTTTGCCAGCAGCATGATCGGCTCTTTGGCCCGTCTCAGCGTTTGACCTAGCTTCTGTTTGTACAAGTTGTCCGGCAGCCTCGGCTCTCAAGGTACTCGCTCCACTATTGCCGCGCCTTCGACCGAGTCTGAGGGAAAGACTACTTCCGCTTGCGCCACTAACATTGCCCCCATAAGGATTTTTACTGGCCAATTTCAGAGCCTTCTTCTCGGCGCTTTGGCGCTTCTTGGCCTCTTTTCGGAGCGCCTTTTCTTCTTTTCGCTTGCGATCCTCCTCAGCGGCCAGGGAAAGGCGGACAGCTTCCATAAACATCATGTCCTCGAGTTCCTCCACGCGAGATCGACGGCCACCCTCCGCAGTCCGAGTAATATTTCCATGTTCATCAACGCCCGCATCCGCGTCCGTGCCATGATCACCTGCGCCTGTGTAGCTGCTGCTGGGGCCGAGCTGCTCATTACCCGGAGTACTGGGGCCCATACTTCTGAGGCCGAATCTCCCAGACCGCAAGATCGACCTGGTCTCCTGCGTACCTACTACAAACGCTGCTGTATGGAGAGCAGTGGCAGCAGCAGCTCGGCGTGCCTGATGAGCTCGGGCAGATGCAAGCTTCGTGGCCCAGTCTGGCCTCACGCGATCAGTCGTAATCACATTGGGTGCCGAGGCGGACAAACTATGCGTTCGCCTTCGGCCACCCTGCTGCTGTGCTGGTGGTGAGATGGTTGAGCTGAGTGAGCTCTGAGAAGACATGGCGGTCGCCGAAGCTGGGCTCGGGGTGACCGCAGAAAAGACCAGACCTCTGCGAAAAGGAGGCGGTTCGTAGGTGACGCCACACTCGGCTTGTTGACAATAGGGGCATGCTGACGGCTCCGATATTAGCATCTCCGGTGGATCTTCCGGGCCGAGTACTTCGGTCGGGTCCCGGACGTCGCCGTTTGGATGATGCTCGGGCAAATGAGGATCTGCTCGCTTAATCTGGACGAAGCATTCGCTGCAAATAGGCTGATCACAGCAGCGAGTCCGATTCAAATAAGGAGGATAAGACAGGAAACATATAGGACACTCAGATGCGTCCTTGTACAGGAAAGCCTCGATCGGTTGCCCGTTTACATGGGGATCGTGAGGCAAGAGGACTTCTTTCGGTGCCAAGTCAGTGACAGAAGGAGTGCGAGGGCCCACGTTGAGAGCTGCAGCCAGCGCCTTGGCGCGGGGCTTGATCGAGGACGTCTTTGAGGGCGCCGCGGTTGCCGAGCCAGACACGAGGCCACTGCGGTCTGAGGCGGCGGATAGCGTTCTAGGACCCATCGGCACCGTCAGGTTCTGCGAATGCTGGCTGTTTGGCGTGTCTCTCCGATCGATTGGCCGCGGCACGAGATCAGTATCAGGTGGTGCATCTGCTGGCGGAATAGGCAAGCCACGAGCGGCAGCTATGAGCTGATGCTCAGTCCAATTTCCCGACCACTCGTTGAGCCCCCGCCAAAAAGGGGCGAGCTTCCTCTCGATCTATTGGCAGCGTCAACATAGGTTGGCGAGGTGACTTCAAAAGGCACGAGGCGTTGTAGAGTAACATACCTGGAGTTGTCGAACCACCTGCTTGCTGAAGTCTTCAGTTCCCGTATACACTCCCATGGTGACGAGGTAACCTCCGTCCACGTGCTCTTCGCGAATGCTTTGCTCTCGGTCCTTAGCTCTATTGACGCGCTCCTTCTCTAATTTGCGTGCTTCCCTTTCTTGCCTAGTCTCGCGATGCTCAAAGGGAGCATCGGGGCGCTCGCGACCGTGATCACGAGCGAGCTGTAAACTAAGAAGCCCTCCCAGATCGCCGCGGCTGATGCGGAGTCGTGATCGGCCACCATCCTGTCGTCGCGAATCAGCAGAACCATCAGCCTGGCCACCGGCTCGAGACTCTTTCGCGTTTGAATTTCCCATGACGGCGGCGGCGTGCGAATGGGATGTACTTGATTGGACCGTGTGTGGGAGTCAAGTATAATCGTAGATGAGAAGGAGAAGGGGTTCGATAAACAGGATAGGGATGGCTGCTCGTAGTGGCTGCTTGTAGCTAATTGATGGAGTCTGGAGGAAACAGTATGTATTGCATCTACGCGCAGGCACGTGATTCGATCGCTAGGTGTACCTGCAAACTATACGTGGTCAGTGACGCACGAAATATGAAACTGAGTCACTGTAGAGAGCTTCAAAGCCGACATATCTTCGAGAGAAGTGGCAACGTAGCGGGGAACATGGAGATACGAAATACATGGTGCGAGAACAGAGCAGGTGCGACGTACAAGATAACTCGAGTCGGATTGGACTAGGATGCGGCCGCACGAGAAAACATGTCGGTATCGACAGCACGGTCGTATCAGTCCTCACTTCGTGGAGTGTGAAATCAATGAATAGCCTTCTTCTTTCTTCGGACACTCGACGATGACCAAGACGTCGGAGCCCGGAATTCAGCGCGCGATAGCAGCAAGGTCGAGGATTCGCACAAGGCCTGAATAAACAGCCGATCAACCTGCTGTTGAGGCGAGCGGATGGAATGGGCCGACGGAACTACCTAATAATGGACTGCAGCAAGGTGATGGGTCCACCAGAGACGCGGGCGTACTCAGATAAATACACGACAGCCAAGGCGACGGAAAATAGACCAGAAAGAGTCAAGTTGGTGATGCTGGCGAGGGGCAGCTGAGGGGTACGCAGAGAGGTGACAGAGCGACGGCAGAGTGGTCGGTAGTTAGAGCGATGGCAAAGCGTAAAGAATACAGATGAAATGGCAAAGTAGACGAGAGAGCAAGTCGCCGACTCGAAGTTGATGGACGCGTTGACAGGGTTGGGACTCGGGACTCGGGAGCGAGTGATGACTGCGTGAACTGCGGCTGCCACACTCGGTCGATGTTGGAGGAACCGGCAGAAGTGGGCTCGTCAGGCTGGAAGGAGGCGACGGGGGCGGAGATGGTGGCTTGACATGCCCGCCATGGTCCGTGCGTCCGGCTGCACGTTGGTCGGAGTACGGAGTATTATTGTGCACATATGTAGGTACGTACATGTGTACATCGTCCATCGTCCACGAGCCATCGGCATGTTACATGTACATGCATGTATCGCCAAGTCGTCGTCATCCTCATCATCCTTGCCGTCGAGCTTGGGCCTCAAGTTCCACGTAGATTTTGCAACGGGTTGTTTCTTTTTCGCCGGTCTGATGATCGTTATCTTGCTCGTGCAAGTACGACGCGCCGAACGCCGAGGAGATTGCTACGTACAGTACAGAGTACCACGTAAGCTCGTGACTTGTCACATGGTGGCGCACTTGCCCTGAGGAGAAGAAGAAGATATGTAAACAACTGTCAACAACCAAGGCTCTTCCAGACGGACCAATCCTGTTTCACATGCAGTCTGCAGCCCGTTTTGCACAATCCCTGCCTATCCCCACCGCCCGCTGGGGCATCGCGGGGCTCTAACCGGCGCCGATCAGTGAGCGCAGCCCTGCAGCCATCGCCACCCAAGCGCCCTCGAACTTCGAAGTCGAGCTTTCCCCTCGCATTATTCTCACAAGGGCCCATAAGGTACAGGTAGGTAGAAGAAATGAAAGGCATACAAGATTGAACATCATATGCGCTACTGCTGTACTACAGACTATGCCCGCGGTCAAATCGCAACGTTCGAACATCTCATGAGGCACTTGCACAGTGTTCACCGTCGGGTCCAACTTGTACCCACCTCTTCTCGCCGAATATGTGCATAACATCATGCTTGCTCCCCGGTCCTGTCTGCCATCTATGTCATGCCCATCAATGCCCATATAAACTCCATACAATGCATCCCATATCTCGTGTATCCATGCTAAATCCCCCCTGGTCACCAACTTCACCTCCTCGGCGCCCAGGCCTGCAACCAATCCCTCATCCGATCCAAGTCTCCTTTCCCAGCCTCCGCAGCAGCAATGCACCACTCCAGATCCCACACCTTCTCCGCAGAAAGTTCCTCCGCCAATCTTCTCCTCCTCTGGTTCGCCTCATCCACGCAAAAATACAGATTCCCCTCTGCACTCGACATCTCTTCCAACAGTGGCTTCACAAGCGGCAGTGCAGCCGCCGCCGTAGAGCCTTTCCCCTCAAGCCCCTTATTCGCCCTACCCGTCTTACACCATTCATTCGCGCAGTGCGACTTGCCACATCCCGTCATCATCTGCCCAAGATATTTCCTCTCGATCCGTCTCCGCAACGCCTTGTTCTCCGGATCGTACATACTGACGTACAGCGGACCAAAGCAAATAGAGCAAAGACCCAGATCATTCCTGGGGTCCTGACCATGTCGTCCTCCCGCATCGATCTGACCCCGCGGGCCTACCCCATGGATAGTCCTTCCACAAATAGCATTGCGACACACGGCGGGTTTGTCTCTGCTGGCCTTGTCGAGTTCATGATGCTTCATATGGGTCTCCATGTCGCGAAGCCGGACGATTTTATCGCATAGGTGGCATTCTGTCGTGCGGCTCCCGTCTGCGAATTCGTGCGCTGTAAGACCGGAGAGGACTACTTCGGGGGATGGATTCACAGAGTTTCCTTCTTGAGGAACTTCCAGGTGGCAGAAGCGGCAGAGGATCAGCTTTCCTGGGCACACGGATATTCGGTGTCGGGCGAGATCTGGTAGGGAACTTGTGGAGAAATCGCAGTCTTGGCATTGGCGGTCCTGATGGAAGACGGAGTTGTGTTTGGTCTTGCTGGCGTGCGAGGTTCCCTTGGCAGAGTCGTGAGGACAGTGCCAGTGGATACGCCATTCTTCCGAGTCCTTTTTGAACACAGCGTGGCAGGCTGGACATGAGACGTTGTTGCGTCGGCAGAAGCTCTCGTGGAGAACCATGGTTTGTTTGGGAACCCACTGGTTGCAATTTGTGCACTGCTCTTCATTCTGGCCGTGCTGCTCTTCCTCGTCTAGCTCCATCTTGTCGTCGGCGTCATCTTGCGATCCTAGTTTGGCGCGTATGGTGAATGATGCAGACTCGGAATCCCGCGTGGTGCCAAATGTAGAGCCGTGAACAGAAATTAGTAGCGACTCGCAGTTCTCCAGTTCGCAGTTCGTCGGCGATATACTGATTATTTTGGCGCCGTGCTCTGCGGGGGAAAAGTCCCCAAAGACGTGTGTTGTTTCTCTCGGCACTGCTCTTTGTCTCGACGACCGCGGTGTGACAAATAAGTCCACTGCATCCTCTTGCGTTATGCCACTGACAGTGATGGTGAGAGTTTGAGATCGATCCCAGGATGGCAGCACGTAGTCGACGTATCCTCCTACTTGAACCTTGCCAGCAACCTCCTTCCAGATATCGAGATCGCCGCCTTTCGTTATCCCACCGGAAGCCTCATTCTGCGACTGCGTCATGATATGACGCAGCGTTTCTCGAGCCTGTTCCTCGTCAAGAGCCTCAATATCTACTTCCAGATCCGTGTCGACGACACATATCCCATCACCCTCGGGAGCAAGCTTATCCACCAGGAATCTGAACGTTTCTCCTCTGACGCCTCGCACCGTCAGAGCCGAGTCCTTGGTCAGACAGGTAAAGTGGTCCCGAAGATTTCGCTCCAGTAATGACTTCCAGTCATCTGGGTTGTACCCTGCCTCGAGGGGTCGCAGCCGTACATACGTCCCCTTTGGAACTAATGCCGCATGGACCGCTACTCGCTGCGTCGATCTTGAACATGTGGCATTCTCATGTCCATCAACAGTCAGATCGACAGCCATGCTCTCAAAGAAAGCTTCTTCATCTGTTTTGCGCGCAAGATCCTCGGGATCTATACCTAGCGCATCGATAAGGAACGCGCTCAACCCTATGGTCCCTTCCTCGGCCGAAAATTCTCGAATACCAGCAAACACGACATTTCCGTTCTGCGCATTGACGAGACGGAACGTCAGTGGCTGTGGTAGTTGCCGGCTCTGATCTGTCGTAACATCATTCGATCGATTCGGGTGGAAGGAATCCCAAGCAGAGAAGCTCGATGTCGATGGCGGGGGCTGCGACGGCGCAGCTGCTAGAAGCTGTTCTAATGCCGACTGTGGAAGAATAATCTTATCTCCGGAGAGGTTCTTGACAGAGGTCGTCTCGGGGCGCAGGACGTGGAAAGAAGCCGACCAGCGGAATGCGGGCTGTTCTGCCATGTTGGCGACTTGTTGTGTACTTTTTGTCTTGTCCGCGGTTGATGACGTGGGGTGTTGCGGGCCGCTGGCCGCGATATCGGTTTCCGATAGGAGTACAGTCTAGTACAGTCTACTCCGTACTCCGTACAGAGCCCCGCTTGAAGTTCCCCCAATCACGCCTGGTCGCGGATTACCGACAAGCTCTCTCACAAACCAAGATTTGAACAGCTCCTTCACACACGAAGCAAATGTCGTCAGTGATGAGTGACATAAGCCACACGCAAACAAGTACCATGCCGCATTTGTAAGATGTTTTTTTCTTTCTCTTTCTTTCTCTTTCTCACTCAGGCGCTGCGGTCGCACAAGCCCCTTCCACGCGGCTCGGCAAATGCCGCGCGTGCAACGTACATACAATGTCCTGCGGCAAGAAAGTAAGAAGTGGTGCAAAAAAACAAGAACATCGTCGGCAAGCGAAGGTGGTGAAGATTCTGCAGACATTCGAGAAGGATAGAGATCGGGTTGTCTAGCAGGCTGCCCGGCGCGATGAGACCAAGATGTAAGCTCGTGGCGGGATGTACTGAATATTCAGCGCTGTAGTCTGACTACTGGAAGCGAAACGTTGTGCACGAGTACATCTTGAGCTTTGCTTGAGGCATAGTTTATTAGTTTTCGCGGAAAGCGTCAAGCATTTGTACAGCTGTTCGGGCTTTCTTCCATAGCAGTGCTTGCGGCCTCAGTGAACCAGACTCAAAACTCACTCGCATGCGGAATATTTCGCTCTGCTTGGTCGCGCCACTTCCTCGACTCAACGACGGCGGGAGAATCAGCCACGTTGATGTCGTGCGAAGCAATTTTCTTCGATTCGAGCGGTCAGTACTTAGATTCAATGCGTACCGTCCCATAGGGTTCCAATCGATGTCTTGATAAAGCTGACGTCAGAACAGAGCTCCCCGTTGCCCCTAATGCACACGTGCTGTTCTTTGTTTGACTCCCTTCATCGCCATTTCAGCCGATGCTCTGAAGTTCTTTAGTAGTCAAACCCTAAGCCTCCACAGGCTCTTTGCAATCTTCAGTTTCCTCTCTTGTCTTACTGAACAAACAAAGCCCTCAATGGAGGCAAAGAAAGTTGGCGGTGACATCCTCAAACATTTGAGATTGCCAGCCAAACTTCAGATCAGAGCTTTTCTCCCCCATAACAGGTAATTGGCCATTGAAGGTTTATCAGAAGAAGATGATACGCTCCAGGAATCAGGGACTCGAATCGATCGTAGGAGCCAACCTTGTCTGTACCTAACCGTTATGCCCGGAGAACGCGCCAGTGGCCACTCTTCAGTGTCTCCACTCTGCGCCCTAACTAGGTATAGGCCGTTAGCACTAGAGCGTGAATTCAAGTTGTCAGAGTCTACAGAGGCTTCTCACGCCAACTCTCATCTCGTAAACAAATCAAACACGTCGCGTCACACATAGGGACAAAAGAGCCACAAGTTACGACACAAGACAAACCACGCCGAGTGCGCTCACATTCATTGCAAATCCTTGCTTCTTCCTACATATTTCTGACACCTGCGGCATACTATCACATGTAGAGCCCTAATTGGTACCGTGAAGGCGCCTAAATAACATCAGTACCGCCAAAAGGTCACAATGATGAAATACAACGCCCTACCTCCTGTGGTCAACGGCGCGGTCAAAAGATGGCAAGATACTCGCTATGAAAGGATGGGATGAAGTCATGATAGAGAGGAAGTTGCTCTCCGGCCTGGACAGCCCTGTTGCTCGTCTCAAATATACTTGACATGCAAATATCATCGTCTTTGTGCCTTGCGCCGCGTGCGTGTGCGTAACAAATCAAGTCACATACCCTTTGTCGCTCCGGCCCAAACAGGCAATCATTCCGTTAAATCAAGCCTCTTAGCCGTGTCCTCAAAAAGAAATCCATATCCCAAACGCCGTAGCCCGTTCATTAAACAAAAAAAGTGCATCCGATCAACTAAACAGCAACAACAAGCCTATGCCTTGGCTGCTGCAGCCTTCTTAGGCCCGGCTTTTGACGTTGCACTGGCCTTCTTGGCAGCAGGCTTCGTTGATTTGGCGACACGGCCAGACTTGGTCTTGGTCAAGGGAGATTCAGACTGCAAGTCAGTCAGCATCTTGTTTCGGACGACCTATCATCGTAGAGAGTTGAGAGATGTGAGCTTACCTTGGCGGCGGCAGCAGTCTTCTTAGTGCTGGCAGCAGCAGCCTTCTTTGGCGCGGCCTTCTTCGTGGCAGGGGCCTTCTTCTCTTCCTTGTCGGCAGCGGGAGTGGGGGCAGCGGGGGCAGCGGCAGCCTTCTTGGGAGCGGCCTTTTTAGCAGCAGGCTTCTTGACGGCATCCTTCTTGACAACAGGCTTCTTAGGCTCTGCCTTCTTCTTGGCCAACTTGGTACCACCAGAAGGACCCTTTGGTTGAGCGAAAACACCCTTGTCGACACCGTTCTTCAGCGCCTTGTTGAAGAGTGAATCGAACATATTGTCCGTAACATTGGTCAGGTTGTTATTGGCCTTGACAAACTTCTTCAGGGATTGACGGCTAGAGCCATTGCGATCTTTGAGCTGTTGGTGAGCTGGTTAGTATAGGTGCTTGGAAGCCAAGCTTGACGGGGAGCAATCAGTGGCCCTAACGGCGGTGCCGAGGCGCGACAACGGTGATTGGGCAAAGCAATCGACACGTCGGGTTACGCTAGAAGCGGAAGCACTGAGGCAGGCATCTCGTCCCCACCAAGCACACACAATGCCTTGAGATGGCAGCAGTGAATAACATACATTGACAATGGCATCAGTGATCATGTCCTGTGGTTGGAATTAGCCTCATGTTTTTTTTTAATGCGCTCCTCTGAGCCAGGATCCGGCGGTGCACTGCTTCTTCGCATCGTGCTCGCGTGACGGCCTGAGAAGATGGCGACGTACCTGGTAACTGGCATGAGCGGACTTGGCCTTGGGGGCAGCACCTTCGGTCTTCTTGGGAGGCATTGTAATGGATCGCGGTGGTGATGCGGAATTGAGAAGCGATAAAGCAACGTCGGTAGGATTAATGGCCGAAGGGTGCAGAATGAATAGGACGCGAGTAAATGTTGGATCTAGATTCTCGAACGGCGAGAAGAGACGAGAGGGACTGCGAAGAGGTTGTGAGGACCAAATGGGAGCAGAGACTAGAGCAACGCGACGAAGCCGGGCGCGCGGGGGGAATGGGGGCTTGTTTATATATCAGGCGGGGGGAGGAGCGCAATCAGTAGCTCTTACCTCGCGGCAGAGGGTGTGTTGCACCGACAATCGACAGCCGACGCAGACACACCAGACAAGACACCACCACAGGGAAGGGGATCCGTTGGAGAGCACATTACATGCATACCTATGTACTCCATACTCGCTACCGTAGTCAAAACGCGACGAGGGATCGAGAGCTCCCCCGAGATCAAGCTAAGCTCTCTTTCTGCGCGCGCGCTTCATTCGCGCCCAGCTTATCGGCAGGCCGAGTGGCCTTTTCTCGAGCGGATGGCTACGTGACTACCTATACGTATATTCGTATGTATGTACATACATATCTGGATGCGCCCCAGGGGTGCGCGTAGAGCAGGCGTTGACGAAACGCGCAATTTGGCCAGCTCGTTAGAAACAGCTCATGAAGCTGGAGAGTCGGGAGCTTGCTTGTTGCTCGACTGTGCGTTTGTTCGCGCCATAATCGCCCTAATTACCCCTCTGGCTTCGCCGTCTGTTCCCGGCCGGGCCAAATGGCAGTTAGAACGCGTCGGTGCGCCACACCAGCAGCTTGTCACTGGTCAGCCAGCGCCTTGGGCCGGGAACCTGCAAAGGGGAAACCTACACGGTACTTTGTTGGATACATGGCTCAGTCCACACGCGCCACGCCGTTTTCACGCGCAGAATCTAAGTATCCCTGAGGTGGAGACCCCTGTACTGCTCAAGTCTCTTTCCACCCTCCTTTCCACCATCCACCCAGGGAAAATCTCGTGCTAAAAACAAGAACCCGTCCCGTGACTAATTTTCTGATTGGCCAACGCTCAACATCAACCTCTCCGCCAGAGACCCTTTCGCGTGATCTGAGATGGGTTGAGCAGCGACCGCCCACCACCTTTTCGCATTTGATTTTCCCACGTCCTCTTCCTTCTTTACTCTGCTTTGCCGTTCTCCCACACCCCTTCCCAGAAGAGATGATGCGAATCCTCTAATTAATTAGTTCGTCATTGCGGTCCGCATGAGTCATTTGTCGGCCCATTGCCTTTGAAGTTTGTCGTATCTTTACTTTTCTTCATGGTTCAGCGCGTTTGTCCGTCGTCAGTGATGCCATTCAACTCATTGTCGCATTCCAGCTTGCCATCCACACCGCCTCTGCGGTAACCGATTACTGCTCGTAAACAGGACAGATTGTCTGCCGCTATCGGGTGGTGTTCATTTTCTTCTCCATTTCATACGGGTGCACGCGACGTTGGTTGCCGAGTTCGCGGCCAAGGTCAATGCTCGGCAGTGCCACAGGCAGAATGGAGTCACCCCGTCTCGTCCGCTTGACTTAGGGTCATCACACGTTGTATTCTGTAGATAAGCCCCCGACTGGTGTGAGAAATCTTAACAGTTTCGAATCGGTCCCGTCCTTCAAATGGCCGAGACTTGTAGGCATGAGAAGTTTGCGCCTTTTTTGCTCATACGAGGCTGGCGTTGTCGCGATACGACCGACGCGTCCCAGGGTTGGTTGGCAATGCTTGGGTTGCAGTGTGTCGCATTGCTGCCATGTGCGGTTAGAACATTGGTGAAATGCAGCGCTGTTCCATTATCCCATTGAGTCAATCGATATTATGCATGTTTTGCGAATCCGGTTATCCGGCCTACGTTGGTGGTGGCAAGTTCTCGTGGGCTAGGTATGTGTAGTGCACCCAGCGATCGCGATCACGAGCGCGACGTGACATGGCTGCATAAAGCGCCACTACCCGCCCTTTTGCGACGTGACGATTGAGCAGATGATTTGATTTGATTTATATCGACATAAGCCGACCTTTCTCTATATATTTTTTGCGTCGTTGGTGCTTTTGTGTCGTCTCTTGGCATTCGCTTCTTGAAGCCGCGATGGCTTCACTCTGACTGCGGGTCCTGCGTTGAAAGATTTTGCATCTGCTCGATCGGTAAGCCGGATGATCCTTATCTTTGAAGATAAAAGGAGGGCTCTGTATCAAGCCCGCGATCACTCCTGCAGTAGTCATACTTCTGATCATTACTGCACACAGTTATGTTGACGACCTGATGTGCGAAGATCAGAACCAAAGAGCCCACATCCCGTGGACCCGTGCTAGCATAAATCGCCCGCACGACAGCACAAACGCAGTTCTCGTGTCCGAAGAAGGCTGATCCAATAGTAACATAAGTAGGTCATTGTTTCCCACGGATTGGGGCACTAGCTGGCCTTCTTATCCTCACGGCAAGCAGCTGCAGCATTCACGTAGTGCCCTTATCACGCCACATTGATGTGCTTTCAAGACCTTGCCAGTCGATATCAACCGTAATTTCCAGTGTCGAACCCACGCAAGCGATGTTGAAAATCGGCTCATGGAAAACCTGCACATCCCGCAAAGCCCGTCTCGGAATCGCAAGTGTCCACACTAGTTGGCCGACATTGGCGACAAGTCAGTGTCCTCTCACCCGCCTCCAAACGGCTCGCTGTCTTGTCGTCGAACCACTTCGACTTACACGGGTTGTCACGGGTGGGTCCAGATAGACGAGCATGTGATTGGTCACGTGAAGTCTCCACTTGCCGCTATCATCCACGGACCACGACGCTGACACGAGTCTATGTTGTACATGATGCCTATTGGGAATCACGATACAGAGAGATCAGGTTTATCATAACACCCAAATTAGGGCCCGATTGAACGAAAATCTCGCCAGAAAACCCCCATGTTATCCCACGCAGTTCAAATCATCACTGACACCACCACTGTTGACCGAACGCGAGTCAATTCATTCTGAAGCGTTTTTGACAAAGAGATGCAGGGTAGCAGAGCATACAGCAGGGCATGATGGCGGTCCCACCAATGAGAGCCCGGCCTACCGCTCATTCTGCATGCCTATTCCCCTATCTTCCCCTGGACGGAGCCGGACGGAGCGCCCTCAAAGCCATTGAAAAGGCCAGCGAAGCAAAGCAAAACGCCGAAGCAACCCCGTGTCATACTCCGTAGGCCATACAGACTCGCGCTCCCATCACGAGACCATGGCAGTGAGTGGGTGCCTGTAAGTTGTAACCATCGCAAAACTGGCCGTCGCTTCCGCAACCACTGTTGGTCCTTGCTTCTTGTTCACCATTCGACCGTTCGTCGCACAGCAGATAAAGCAGTATATACTATACACAGATACCTCGTTGCAGCCTGGCCTGCTCGGCTTGAGGACCCTCCTTGTCGAGCCCAGCCGCGACCATCACGTTACCCCCTCGGCTCGAGCTTGCTGAAGCAGCCACGTCTTTCCGCGGCGACTTCTTTGCCTTATCGTGGCCATGGCCGACTATTCGCAGTATCATGCCCTTGGCCAGGGCTTCAACGCCGACCCCAACGACCCGAATCGAACGAATATTCCGGGCCAACCACCCTACCAGCAGCAGCAGGCTCCTGGCTATGGAGCTCCTGGGCCGTATGACACGCAGCAGCCATATCAGAGTCCACCGCCCGTGGGAGGACCTGCTGCTGTGGGAGCTGGCTATGGGACGCCTCAAGATCAAAGCTACCAAGGAGGCTTTGCTCAGCCCGGTCCCGACCCCCTCGCCGCGCAGATGGCCGGCATGAGTCTGGGAGATGGACAGACGACAGTTCGGAAAAAGAAGAAAGATCGCCACGCCTACCACGCCGTCGAGCCCACCGGCTCTTCCCAGGCCTTCAATGGCATGCAGCCTCCTGGTTCCAACGCGAACCAATTCATTCCCAGCACCGTCCCGGGCAATTTCCAAGGACAACAACCTGGGGCTCTTGGGGTTGCCAACCAATTTGGTAGCCCGCAAGGTACGCCTCAGCCGATGTATGCGAACCAATTCTCAAGTCCAACCAATGCTGCTCCCTATGCTCCGGCTTCGGCGAACTTTGCGACTGGCAACGCATCAGCAGATGCCGCTACCAGCATCTCGACATCTGGGCCATCCAAAGTTGCCCTGGAAGACATGCCCAGCATCCCCTTGGCTCGCGACTCGATACAGCCACACTTCCTCCAGAATATATATCCAACCTTCGAGCGCCATGTACCGCCTCCCGCGGCCGTCTCATTCGTTGCATTCGACCAAGGCAATGCCTCTCCGAAATACGCTCGACTGACCCTGAATAATATTCCTGCCACGTCAGACGGCTTACAAGCTACTGGTCTTCCGCTTGGGTTGCTGTTACAGCCCATGGCGTCACTCCAAGCGGGCGAAGCGGACATTCCTGTACTGGACTTTGGAGACGCAGGCCCCCCACGATGTCGCCGATGTCGCGCGTACATCAACCCATTCATGATGTTCAGATCTGGAGGCAACAAATTCGTCTGTAACTTGTGTACGCATCCCAACGATACCCCACCAGAGTATTTCTGCGCCACGAGCCCTCAGGGCGTTCGCGTGGACCGAGATCAGCGCCCCGAGCTTCACCGCGGTACGGTTGAATTTGTTGTGCCCAAGGAATACTGGACTCGAGAACCTGTCGGACTGCGATGGCTCTTTGTCATCGATGTGACGCAGGAATCGTACAACAAGGGTTTTTTGGAGACATTCTGCGACGGAATTTTGGCTGCTCTTTACGGAGGGGACCATCAAGCGGAGGGTGGGAATGACGAGCCCGCCCGACGGGTGCCGGAAGGAGTCAAGGTTGGGTTTATCACCTACGACAAGGATATTCACTTCTATAATATGCATGTAAGTTCCGTCATTCCGAGGCCGAAAAAGACAACCCGGCCAAAAAGGCGCTATAACGTGAGGATCCTGACCACTCGTTCCTTTAGCCTGGCCTTGAGCAACCTCAGATGCTCATCATGCCGGATCTCGAGGATCCGTTCCTGCCGCTCGGTGAAGGCCTCTTTGTTGACCCTTACGAAGCCAAATCACTCGTCACTTCATTGTTGACGCAACTGCCCGAGATGTTCTCGGGAATAAAAAATCCAGAGCCTGCTCTACTCGCTACCCTCAACGCAGCCCTGGCGGCACTAGAGACAACTGGTGGCAAGATTGTGTGCTCTTGCTCTGCTTTACCTACCTGGGGTCCAGGCCGGCTATTCATGAGAGATGAGGGTAATCATCCTGGAGGCGAGCTTGACAAGAAGATGTACACAACGGAGCATCCAGCGTGGAAGAAAGTGGCCGAGAAGATGACCGCTGCTGGAATCGGCGCAGACTTTTTCCTCGCTGCTCCTTCGGGAGGCTATCTCGACATTGCCACAATTGGTGAGGAAACTTTGACGGACCTATCCAGTCTGCGCTTCGCGATATATACCATCTAACTAACATGTCTGTCCTGTAGGCCATGTCGCAGCCGTCACCGGTGGAGAAACATACTATTACCCTAATTTCATATCGCAGCGAGACGGACCAAAATTATCAGCCGAGATCAGTCATGCAGTCACTAGACTTACTGGCTTCCAAGCTTTGATGAAGGTGCGGTGCTCCAATGGCCTGCAAGTCGCGGCGTACCACGGCAATTTCATACAACATACCTTCGGGGCCGATTTGGAACTCGGCGTCATCGACGCAGACAAGGCTCTTGCCGTGTCGTTTAGCTACGACGGCAAACTCGATTCCAAGCTGGACGCGCACTTCCAATCAGCCTTGCTGTACACCACAGCTTCTGGTCAACGCAGAGTACGCTGCTCCAACGTCATTGCCAGCGTGAGCGAAACCTCCAAGGAGTCTGGCATGCGGGAGCAGGGTGTTCGAACGTGCATGAAGTTTGTGGACCAAGACGCAGTCGTTGCCCTTTTGGCCAAGGAAGCAGGCACCAAACTGGCAACAACGTCGAGCAACCTCAAGGATATCCGCAACACGCTGACGGAGCGAACGATTGATATCATGGCGTGCTACAGAAAGCACTCGGCTCAACAGCATCCTGCCGGCCAACTAGTCATGCCCGAAAGATTGAAGGAGTTCTGCATGTACATGCTGGGACTCATCAAGTGCAGAGCCTTCAAAGGCGGCATCGAGAATTCAGACAGGAGAGTTCACGAAATGCGCATGTTACGCTCCATGGGCGCCCTGGAACTGTCCCTATATCTGTACCCTCGCATGATACCGCTTCACAGTTTACAGCCGGAAGAAGGTTTTGCGGATGCGGAGACAGGTCACCTGAAGCTACCGCCATCAATACGAGCCTCATTCTCGCGGATCGAACCCGGCGGAGTGTATCTCGTTGACAATGGCCAGCAATGTCTGCTGTGGTTCCATTCTCAAACGTCGTCAAACCTTGTGACCGATCTATTTGGAGAAGGCAAGGACTCGCTGAAAAGCCTGGACGCGTATACGTCTTCGTTACCCGTTCTGGAAACGCATCTGAATGCCCAGGCGCGCAATATTATTGAATTCCTCAAGACGATGCGAGGCTCCAAGGGGCTGACTCTCCAGCTTGCCAGACAAGGAATCGACGGGGCTGAATTTGAGTTTGCGCGCATGCTGATTGAGGATCGCAACAATGAGGCGCAAAACTACGTGGACTGGCTAGTTCACGTGCATCGCGGCGTTCAACTTGAGGTATGATGTGACGATGCTTCACCTTTCACACTCTGTTGTCTTCTTCCCCCTGTCCTCTCCTCTATCAGAGTACGATCTGTTATACTAACACAATACTCACTGTGCAGCTCAGCGGCCAGCGCAAGAAGGAAAGCGAGTCTGAATCGAGTACGCTGTCCAACTTCACCGGACTCAGGCCATCCATGTGGTGAGAATTCAAGACGCATTTTCAGTCAAAAGAGATGGAGCACATACGTCGAGAGGATATACACAAAAGGGAAACATGGAGAAGTAGTCACTGAGGAACATGTGACGAGCACGGGACACATGACACGATGGGTGGTAGTATATATGTGCGGAAATTCTGACAAGTGAAAGGGTCATTTCTATAGTGAGACGCAACGGAAGGAATAGCGTATTGAAGAAGAGCTGAAAAGTACTAGAACTATCTACCTCATGACAAGCCAGCAAGACAGGTGTGAAGCATTGAAAGCAACGTCCTGCAAGAGCACGCAGGGGTGGTAGGGATCTTCGAACTTCGGAAACGTGTTTGCCACTTTGGCATCGAACAACGTCGTCTGCAATACTTGGAGCTAGCGACCTCAGCCCTGTTGCAACTCTCAGGGAAAGCTAGCGAGAACGAGAGGCAAGCGGAATCTGGTTTCTAAGTCACTCCATGTTCCCAGCTTCCCACGACGACAGAACAACAACGCAATCCCTCACAAGCTTCTGATGCGTCTATCCCTCCCCACGTGCCCATGTGTTAGCAACGCAATCTCACAGGCCCGAGTCAGAAATCATCAAAACGCCGTGAAACCTCTTTTGATGCAAGTCCGCAACGATCCCCGCCCGTTCCATTGAGACTAATAACTACCGCGGGGTCTGTGTATCGCTCACCCGACGTACATGTGTATCATACACGAGCACAGCTGCCCCTACAAGGTCTCTGTTTCTTCTTTCTTTCCTACGGCAGGGGGGGTTGCGTATCAACCACATGACAACGCGGTGGGGGGGATTAGGGGGGGAGGGAGGCGCAATCGTGCAAAAGAGGCTGGAAATGTCGCATGCCAAGGTGAACGTGGTCCCTATTTACATATGTATTTAATTCTGGCATCAGAATACATATGACCATTGACATATGTACATACATACTACGTAGGCATGTACAGAGTAGGTTGCCGTCTGTCTTGCACAAGCCCGCGGAGTTAAGCTTGTACGTTCTGGCCTGATCATGTACTGGGCTTGCTTGCTTTTTTTTTTTTTTTTTTTTCGTGAGCTGCTGCTGCTTCTTTCTGCCTTTACTTTTTGCGTCCGAACTCCTATTCCCACGCCACGGGGAATTATGAAGTCAGATACCTGGATGGCAGGCCTCATTTCCGGGATCAATACTCCGTACTTGTAGAGGGCTCAGGGGGCGGTTTTTCTTTCAATACTTGTGGCGCTGGGGAAGGAGCACATATGTGTTGGCTTATCGGAGTGCCACAGTAGACAATCACCAGGTACCTATGTAGATTGGAAAAAGAAAAGCGATAGCAAACCCGGTAGGTAACTATTATTTCGATTACATAGTTCAATGTCATTAAAGGTAAAAAATACAGGTGGGCCAGATAGGGGGAAGATCGCAGTTACATTATATATACATAGGTACATACAGTATGTACACACTCGACACCGGCGACCTATTTAGACCTCATTTGGGGGGGGGGGGGATGTACTTGTAAGTTGTTTGAAGCGGTGGGGGAATGTGGCCTCCACGTGCGGAGTATAGTTAGCCTGTTAGGTAGGTAGATTATGTACGGAGTAATGTATAAACTCATGCACATCTGGTATCAGAATTCGCTGGCCAAAACGCGGTTTGCCGGTGCCAAACCTAACCTTGGATTCATCATTGGCTAGGCCTCCTCGGACATGTGGTGTCATGTCTCACAGATTTCTGGTCCACGAACTCCATCATCCATGAGTCCACGGGAAATGGCCTCAAGAAAGGATCATGAAACGAGCAATGGAGACGGAGTGGGCGGTTTGGAGGGGGTCGTCCTCGAAATTCTCGAATACGCCCTTTTTGGGGCCAGAAGACGCTTGTGACAAGGTAAATTGTGTAGTATTTTCTGGACCCAAACCTCGATGAAGTGCTTTCGCTGGGCCGTTTCACTATACATGCTTACACATCGATGGGAACTACCTACAGAGCATGTACACACTGTTAGACTACATAGCTACTGGAGACTGGAAGTCCTTATTATGATGTCCTTATCGAGCCAGGTTCTCCTCAAACTTGCCTGCAAACTTGCCGCCGAAATCCTACACCGCATATATACCTACATGCAGTGTTGCACGCTCTGCCACCAGCCCCCCCCCCCCCCCCAGCAGACAAGTGATGGAATTCCCGCGGCGGATTAAAAGATGGCAATATGTATGCACTCCGTACGCGTAAGATTAATACTTGATGGTGTGTCCTCTTGTGGTTGGCCATTCACGATGACGAATGTCGGCGGAAAGGGGGGGGAGGGCGGCGCCCCGCGCGGACGTCGGTGGTTACCAAAAGTTAGAACAGACAACAAGGATTGGTCGCGTCTACTTTGGTATCGCGTCACCCGCCCGCCGACTTGGGACGGAAAAAAGGGCCTCGTCATCTTATCCTGTGGACCTCATCTAGGTCTGGGAGCCAATCGTACGAGTTTGCTTCATACGGGGACTCCCTTCGCGACTTGAACGGCGCAAGGATGGGACGGCCTGAGCCGCATGGGAGAAAGGGGCGGGCAAGGCAAGGAAGGTGACTTGATTTCCAGCCCGACTCGATCGAAATGAAAGACGAAAAGACCCGGGAAAAGACAGATTCGAAAAAGAAGGGATTACATAGGTACTCAGAACTCTGTAAAGATTGGGTAATTATGCCATGCTATGCCAACTTGCCCTCCCTTCCTTCCCTAGGTACCTCACCCCCCCCCCCGACCTGTGTCGGTGAAACTTGTACCAAGAAAAAA
>SRPN01000326.1:0-27244 GCA_018360045.1 Claviceps capensis | reverse complement strand
GACAGGCACGGCCGAGTTTCACCGGGCAGCTCCGAGATGCTGGAGTTCACCCAGCAATGGAACCTCAGCCTGGCCACCCCGTGGGGGGAGGCCACATGGAACGATGAAGGAAAACGACAGGATCGCATCGAATGGTATGGGCGAGAAGATACGACAAGCTTGCGTGACAGTAGCAAACCACCTCCGCCGATGTCGACGCCGCAATGCCAGATCGCCGCCCCCCCGGACCCGGGCGGGCTCCAGCCAAGGGAGATACTGGAGCGCGACTGAAAGGAGCGATGGGAGGCGGACAGAGCAGAACCGCCAACCCCCCACGGCCGAACTCGCGCCAAGCTTTCACTCGACCAAGAAAGTATTACGGCTCCACCGCTCTCTGCTCAAACACGAGTCTGCCGCCCTCGTCCAGATGCGCATTCCTGTACGCACGAAACGTCCCCGACGTGGATTCACCTACATACATATATGCCATTGCTGGCGATGACATCTATCACGTGCTGCTAGAATGCCCGGACTATTCCCACCTCCGCTCCAGCCTCCATACACTCAGACGTGGGCCCACTACGTGACAAGAGGGACGTCAGACAAGCCCTGGACGTCCCGGACAAGGCACACATGATTACATACCACGAAGCGGCTTCACCAATTCGCACTGGCCGCCAAGCTGCACGAAGAATGGGACGCAGAACCCGGACTGGACTAACCAGCCCACTCACGCTCTCCAGCGACTGCTGCCCAGCGAGCAAGCAGCGCACTACGGGGCCCCGAGGGGGCCCAGGGACGGATTAATGGTGGCGCATAGGTTAGGAACCAGCTTAGTGTTCTGACCTTTTGGTCGGGTCGGTAGGGGTATCCGATTCCTCCCATTGTGAGTCCGTGAGTCCATGACTAGGTATCTAACAGAGGCAAGAAGAAGAAGAAGAAGGAGAAGGAGACGTGAGATAACGCTTCGTCGTCAGCTCAATGACTGTTTCACCGCTTTGATGATACCGTGCGACAGGATTCCCTAACTTGTAATGTTTGATGTTTGTCGAGACTTGACAAGCGCCCAGGCGCCCTTGAACGGCTGGTGTGAAACTTCCGCCCAAATCCTTTGGCGGAGTAACTCAACTCAGCCACGTGATGGCAGTGCAGCCAAGAGTTGGGCCAGCATTATAGCCGGCGGCACCCAACCCAAGAATCCGGAAGTTTTTTCGGGCATCTCTCCCCCGAGAGAAGATACAGAGTATAGGTACATCTCTTATTAGGTACAGTTCGCAACGATGGGTCTCCCGACTCCCGAGTCATGGACAAAATACCCACGGACATAGGCTGCAGGCAACTCTTTATCCGCCTTCTGTGGCTGTTTCACGATTCTCCTCGAGGAGTCAAGGCTCTCGAGTCTCGCCTCTGCCTCTCTCATGTACCTACCTATGCACCTACCTATGTACAGAGTATACATAGCCGTGGGCCGTAGGTCGGCTGTCGAGTGCCCGGTTCCCTTTTTAGGCTATATGTACTCCGTAATTCAATTGTCTACACCTAGAAGTTCTAGAACCAAGCAGTCCACTTGCTGGCTGGTCCGCCCATCCTAAAAAGTCGAGCATGCCCGCCCACGGAAAGCCTTGAACTCGTCCATATTGATCTACCGTTGAAAAGCAGACCAGTACACAAACGAAGCAAACTTCAAAATGCAGTTCCTCACTCTTCTCTTCGCATCCGCCTCGGTCGCCTTTGCCGCCGCCGCCGGCCCCCCCCCGCCAGCAACATCATCTCCAAGTTCAGTTGCTCCTGGCCCCCAAGGTCTACCGAATTGGTGCGATCACGGAGTCACAAGCGATGGCTCTTGTGAGAAAAAGGGCCTTAGCACTTACTGCGTACGTCAAAAGAATTATATTGTAGCTTTCTTTGGGGTTCCCTTTCCTTCTCAAGGCCGCGGGTTTTTCTCCTTGTACAACATGCATGCATACTGACACTGACTTTTTTTTTCTTCCAAAGTGCTCTCGCAACCAGAGGGGCGAATTCAACACATGGCGAGACGTTAAGCCAATGCCCGAAGGCCCCGTTCTCTGCAAAGATTTTGGCCTTACTTACTGCGCTTAGTCCGCACATCTGAAATCTGGATGGACTCGGCGAGGAGGCGGTGCATTCGCGGGGCGAAGTGGGAACATTGTTCTACTATTATGAATCTCTTCTGAGTCTGCTGGAACCGTCCCACGAATATAACCGCTGCCGTCTTACAGAGTACGTATAGACATTCTCACGGAGGTGTTTGATCGCACAGGAACGGAGCATGGAATGCGATTGACCCCGTCTTTCTCTTTAGTGGATAGAGGACAAGAAAGACATAGACTCGTTTATTATTCTGCATATGTAAACTTCCCGTTATCGATTCAACTGTGAGCCGTCTAGATCTCCATGTGGCAGGGGGGATGCCAGGTGGGCATACGTCCCAATAAAATTGCTTGCGAATATTGCCGCCCGTAGTAGGGTGATGTTCGCCAGAGTTGAAGGGAAAGAATGTGATGTTAATTATTAGAAAGATAAAGGGAGAAAGAGGAGCATAAAATGGAAACCCCAAGAGAATACAAAGGGAACGAAAAGAAACGAAAAGAGGAACGAGGCATAGGTTTCGACAAACAACATTGTGCCTATGGCTGCCCAAGACATTCAGCTGTTTGCTTCCTGGATCCTCGTGTTCTTCAATATTGCGCTTGACCAATGAGATGTGTACGATACCCCCGGACTATGTACATACCGGCCGGCATTTCGGAAGAGGGGATCTTGCATTACACGTCTCGGCAAGTACGTGCAGTCACTTCGTACATATGTACATACATACATAGTTGCTGCCGGTTCTTGCTCCCGCCCGGGAGCCAGTTGAAGCAATGGCTGGCGCAGATGCCTACCTTACTCTGTACAACATGAGGGGTTACCTATAACTTATGCTGTACTCCATAGAGCTGAGTTGGCTACTGTGGTAAGCTTTCGCGTAGCCATGTTGTACCTACTGTAGGTATGATATGTAGTTGGTTACGTAGGTTCCTACCTACGATTCTTCAGCGCAACAAATGTTGATCGACAACACACACACGTCCGGCGCGATGAAACGACCCAGCGAGCTCCACCGCCACCCATACCAGCCAATCCGAGAATGGACGGGTCCAAGCCTTTCCACTTCTCTGCGCCCCTGAGCTTTCACCGGGTCCCCTTTTTTAAGTTTTTAGCCACTAAACCGCCTTGTAGGTTGAACTTGTGGCGTTGTCAACTTTATCTTGGGACGGCTTTGACTGCGTTTGGCATTGAACGGCCAGATGTAGCGAGAGAGCGAGCAGAGTAGGTATGTATGTATGTACTTGCCATGAAATGTGTGCAAGCCCCGTGTTTTTGATTGAAACCTGCTAGGTTGGATGATATAACGTATGTACCTACCGGTACCTAGGCATTATGTACAAGTGGTGGACACTTGTCTGGGCTCTCGGACCGTGACGTTGTCGCCCCACGACCGATGAGACTGACCTTCACCAGCCACGACATGCTCCTTTTCTTGTCCCGCGCTTCGTTTCGCCTTGCATCGTTTCTCCTCTTCGTCCACTTGGCCATCAGAGCGGCAGCAGTATCGGCATTCACCCAGCATTTGCCATTCATTTGCCATTGACACACGCGCGCATTGTCTGGGCAGCACCACCCTCTTGCCTGACGACCGGTAGTTGGCTGGGCCATCCGAATTCCGTCGATTACGTTCTTGTCTCTTTGACCCCCGACTTGGGACCCTGGAGCAACCAAGTCTCGCGTCCCCTCACCTTCTCGACGCCCTCAGCTTGTCGCGCCCAATTTCGCTTCATGACTATTGCCGGGGTTCCTTGAGAGACCTCCTCGTCACGCATACCTGCACCGCAAACCTCTTGTACCTAGCCAAAGTGCACACCATTTGTGATTGTTGCATCGGCAACCAGAACGTTGATCGTTGGTTGCTGTTCGCCGTCTGAAAGTTCTTCGTCTACATCGGCTGGGTTGCAGACATATCAAAGCACCTCGGACTAAGAATCTCACGCTCGCCATGATGAGACCGTCCATCATTCGCGCCGGTACGTGTCGCAATGCCTCTGCTGCTTGTACAGTTGTACTGCCTGAATCACCCACCTACACTATACTCATCATGCGCGTGGTGTTCGGCCGTGTCTTGGCCCCCCTCCCCCTGGTCGCTTTTGTTCTACATTCTTCAAGGGCTCGTTTTCGTAGCTGCCCATGCCCGCGTGTCAGGCTGCTTCGACAGCCTCCTCAGGAACATTTCTGCATTCCAACCGCCAACCACCTACCACGGCCTTCCCTTCCATTACTTTTTTGTCCCTCTTTTTGCTCTATTCTTTCTATCAAACGTACTTGCTCTGGCGGTCTCCAACTCCAATGGTTCCCAAAGTCTCGAGCCATAGACCCTAACTGAGATCTGCTCTGCGTGTTACCATGCAACTCGTTATGCTTGTTGCTGATCACGTCAAAACTTCTAGACACGATTGATCTTCAGGATCCTGCTGCGCCGTCGGCTCAAGATCACCCATATCACGCTCCTATTCCCGGCACGAGTCCTACCATATCTGGCGCATCGATCGCTCCTCATCAAGCTGAGACACTTCGAGAAGTTGCCCAAGAGACGGCGGAGGCTGAAAGTCAAAATCCGACTGTGCCATGGTCTAACAGCGGCGCACACGAAGCCTCCAAAATCGCGAACAAACAATCACCCCACGGTTACGCAAACGACACGAACGAGAAGACCGCCATGTATCAGCACAAGCAGCAAGATGATCTGGCTATTGCACAAAATGGCGGCGTCTCTTCAGCCGATGAGGAAGACATGGAGGGCGAGAGTGGAAGCGACATGGACGATGATATGATGGATAAGATATCCAGTTCTCCCTCCATTGAAGACGGTGCGTTGTACCCTGCCATCTTGCCTGTGGCCTGGCCGCGGCGCGAGTCCTCCCTCACGTTACTTCCCCGCCAATTGAGTCCTGCGAGCATGTGCTTTGGTTCTGCATTTAAACAAGCCTCGAAGCATTGCTGCCTTCACCGACTGCTTCGTTATCGCGGGACAAGTGTGTCACGACAAGGAACAAAAATGGACGTTGCTGATTGGCAGCGCTGCCCTGGCCACAAGCCGCGTCTCTCCCTGCGACGTCCGCCAAGCGAACTTGACAAGTGTGAATGGGTTCACGGGGGCCCTAGCGTGGAACAAGAAAAGCAAAAGCAACGTCGTCACGATATTGGCGGGGGCCATGGTCGTTTGAGCAATCTTCCTCAACTGACCCGCCAGCTTTCTTTTGGTCAGGATTAGCATTCCTTGACCCATGGTGCTGAGCTGGGCCACTTTGAGGCATGGCTCTCCCGCAAGCCGTATCATCAGATCGGAAGTCGCCAAGACGATACGCAGATCTTGCTTCATCGCAAAGGCCTCCGTGACACCGTTTCGCAGGCGCATCAAGTTCCTCTGGATTGGCAGTTCGGTGCAGAAAGCAATGGAGTCATTGATCAGCTCGCCCAGTCCATTGACTCATTGCACTTCGACAGACCCTTGATTGAAGAAGTTGAAACTTGTAGTGACGACGAATGCTTACTGGAATCAGAGGACATCGATTTCGAATTTGTCTACGCGCTGCATACCTTTGTAGCAACTGTCGAGGGACAAGCAAATGCCACCAAAGGAGATACCATGGTCCTGCTCGACGACAGCAACAGTTATTGGTGGCTAGTCCGGGTAGTCAAGGATAGCAGCATTGGTAGGTTCGCCCCTTCGTTTTTACTCATGATGTGTGTGTGTGTGTGTGCTAATCGGGCCATGATGCAGGCTATCTACCAGCTGAGCACATCGAAACGCCAACAGAACGACTCGCACGACTGAACAAGCACAGAAACATTGATGTATGTGCCACCGCTGTTGTTTGATTGTCCATCGTCTCCAAAAAAAATTTAAAAAAACAAAACCCCCCCCCCCCAATTGAAAAGCTGTGACTTGTCCTGACTCGATAATGTGTAGCTATCAGCGACTATGCTTGGCGACCAAGCTCAGAAACAAAAGAATTCATTCCCGTCAATTCGCAGGAGGCGAAAAACCGTCACATTCTCTGAACCAACATACGTGGATTATTCCGACTTTGACTACTCCTCCGATGGAGAAGACGATGACGAATTGTTTGGCTCGCAGCCGACTGCTCGTCAACATCGTGAGCGTCAGCGGCAAATGCAACAAAGTGAGGTGGAGGATGCCTCGGCAGATGAAGCAGCCGCTGTTGAGCCTCTGAAAACTCGGACGCATAGAACTGCGGCAACACAGTCCTCAACAGAGCCGCAGGTCGAGTATGAGATTCGAAGCAGTCAAGAGTCTCTGGAAAGCCGAAACGACAGCCTCAGCCGGTCCAGAAACGGAACTGTGCGGAACACTGATTCGTTCTTCAAAGACGACAGCGTCGAAACCAAGAAGATAACACTGACACCCAACCTACTGCGCGACGACAACACGTTGAGACAACCGGGCGATTCTGCCACTAAGGATGCTAAATCTGCTTCGAGCATGGACAAGATAGATCGAGAGCTGGTCTCGGACCGAGAAAAGAAGAGGCTCAAGGACAAAGACAAGGAGAAGCGAGAGAAGGAAAAGAAGTCCAGTGGCTTGCGCGGCTTCTTCTCCAGAAAAGACCGAAAGAAGATGACGGAAGATGACGAAGAGTCCTTCGGCAAGCGATCCTTGGATCTCATATCCGAAGCGCGCAATAGCGAAGATCGTTCTCTTGACGAACAGCGACAGGTCTCTCCGGATATGACAGGGCCTCAGCAACGACAGCCTGGCAGACTGCAAAAGAATGTTACCCCCTCAACAAGCAAATCACATACAGGCGCAGCGCAGAAACCTGTCGAGTTATCGTCATACCTTGCCGAAGGCCGGAACAACGATGTCTCGAATGTGCCGCCCATGGTGTCCATGCGCATCGTCGGTCCAGAACCAAACGAGGCACAGCAAGTGTCATCGCCATCAGACCGAAGCCAGAGTCTAGACAGCATGGCTCCAAAAGAGGAAAGGTCCGCCAATTCAAACTTTGTATCGTCGAGTACTGCTGGTCCTGGAACCGATGCAAAGCCCCAAAAGATGACCATGGCGCATTCTCACGTGGATCTCGATGTGTCTGATACGTCTGAGCCAGAAAGGATCGTCGCCGCGCCTCGCACCGAGCCGACCAGAGAAACTACGACCACGTCCTCTGAGGCTGGTGCCCTTTTGGGCAAACCCAGTCCCTCGGCCAGACGCCCAATGGAAAGAACACCAGCCGCTGCTACTGCTACTACCCACCCCGCTCAACAAGCCCAACACGTTTCCCAGAGTCCGAAGCAGGGTATCTCTGGGCGAAATGGGCCCTCGTCTCCCTCCCACGCGTCCCACCCCCCGGCTCTCATGGTAGATACGTCCTCGGTAGACGACATCTCGCCAGAAGCCTCCCCCTCGCCCGAGCTGGTCCAGCCAGAGAGCGACATTGCGAGGGGAGGAAGCTCTTCGGCAGGTAGCGGTAAGGAGGCGGCATGGGATGACAACAAGCTTCGAGCGTTCTTTGATGAGAGCGACCATATCCGCGACTTGTTGGTGGTGGTGTATGATAAGACGAATGTGGAGCCGGCGGGGAATGATCATCCTGTCGTTGGGGGGCTGTTTCGGGAGCAGAATGCCAAGTTGGCTGAAATTACGACGGTAAGACGCCTTTCCTTCCATTGCCTAATCACAGGATATGGGTCACTATATCGCAGTATGCTGGATATTGTACTGCAGTACAACAGGACACTTGCTTTGTGCACTATGGCATACCAAACATTGCAGGGGACAACCTGATGCTGACTCTTTTTTTTGGGGGGGGGCAGCAACTGGACAATATGCTAGGCGATTGGCTTGCCAGGAAACAACGTCGTCGAGGTGCCTCATAAGCGGCTTATACTGCATGCCCAAATGGTCGGTCCGTATTGTCTGCAGATGACACACCTGTCGTTCGTTGGCTTTACCCGGTCAGCGAACGACCTGATTTTTCTGGCTCAGCACAGCACAGCACTCTTCTAGTGTCTCTCTGCTATCCGGTCATACAAATTTTCTTCTGTCAATCCCGCTTTCGAGATACCATTTTTTTTTTTACTTTCCGACCCTTTCCTCCCACACATACACCCACACAACATAATGCAGTAAGCTGTCTTATTTGGCATGTGCGCATTCAGAGAGGGCGCCACGCAACATGCCTGCCGCGTAGCCCAAAGCCTACAGCCCCCAACTATAAGGCGTCAGAATTGGAACCCATGGGTCATGGGTATGCGAGGGTTCACGCATCATGCAAACTTTTGGCTTTATATCACTGGGCGTTTTCTTTGTTTTGCCTGGCTTTTTTTTCAATCTCTTTTATTTTGGTTTTCGTCTCTTTAGCTCAGGCTCAGGGGGGCAGGGGGGCAGGGGCAAGCCCAAAAAAACTGACTCGCATCTCTCTTTTCACCGGGTCTTTTCTCCTTTGTTCTGGCATGTCACTACATACCTATCGGTAGACTATGTTGGCTTTTCCCGGTTTCCGAGGTTTTTCATCATGGATGGGGTCTTTCTTTGTTGTTTGTGATTGGAATTGGAATTGGAATTGGACTTGGAATTGGAATTGGAATTGGCAAAGACTAAAGAGAGAGGGGGGATATCTTACTACACATGCCGATTATGACGATTGTTCACATTTAGGTGCTAGACTAGGGTTGCTTTCAGT
The DNA here is from genome assembly GCA_018360045.1 of Claviceps capensis. NCBI lineage: Eukaryota > Fungi > Ascomycota > Sordariomycetes > Hypocreales > Clavicipitaceae > Claviceps > Claviceps capensis. The sequence continues at coordinate 18,500 of SRPN01000326.1, read as the reverse complement.
GCTAAGTAGGGCGTGCGGTCACTGGTGGCCTTTGTTAGGGCGGATCTTAGGCAGCGGGCATCCCTCATTCACTCACTCACTCACTCACTCATTCACTCACTCACCCATTAACTCATCCACTTACTTCCTCACATACTCAGTCTCAGGTCCTCAATTTCCTATGTATGAGGGTATGGAAAAGAAAACAACTTGTCTTTGCCATGGGTCTTTTTCTTTCTTTCTGCGCGCGTCTGGGTCCCGTGGTGCGTTCATAGCATATGCTCGGCGGTAAATATAGGAGCGAGAAGGGTCCCCCCTCCAGGAAAGGGGGCAATTTTTCCAAGATCTTTGGTTGTGATTGCTATTTTGGTAGTATTTATGTAGATGAACAAACGAAATAGCCGCTTGAATACATGCGACTTGAGCAAGGAGTACAGCTTCAGGATGGCTTACATACTAGCACCGAGCGGGATGCTGCGTAGCCGGATTCTCGTGGAGAACAAAGTAGTGAGCAAGTACAATATTTGAGATGAGTTCTCGCTCGCTCTTATCTTCCTTCTTCGAGTCTCATTGTTTGAAGCTCCATTGTATGGCATCACTGGATGGATCATGGCGGGCGGGACCAGGGTCCAAAGCTACGGAGTAGGAGACCCTCGCCAAGCAGTCGCTTTACCGCGGTTTGGTACCTAGGTGCCTATTGAAAGGAGTATCCATGACGAGGGCGCTACTTCGTGTGAAAAAGCGTGTAGCACCATGCATGGGACATGGGATTGGAGGCTGACTTGGACAACGACGTTTGTAATTTGAACAGGCAGGGCAGGCCGGCGAGGAGACGGACTTCATCGAGGCAGCACAGGAGCTTCGCAAGGTTCAGAGCCATGGTCTTCACGCGCAGGCTATTGGTACGAGTTGGGTCAGGACAGTCACGATAAATGTATTCCGCGGTGTCACTCGTGGCATGAACGCGAGAGACGCTTTGGGTACTGTTGCCTGTACGGAGTAGGTCATTGCACAATGCAGACTCCAGGAGCAGACGCCAGAGGCAGGTAGACGTTATTTTGGTGGAGACGAATGCAAGACCTACCTAACAATGACACTTAACTGGAGGAGGGTTAACGCACGGCATGGAAATGTAGCGAAACGCGGAAACACATGGCCTGTCATTTTCATCAGTACGCCATGAGTACTCTCATCGTCGACATGTTGCTTTGAAGAACAGGACGGACAGGAGCTTTTACTCGTGGCTGGAGAAAAAGACGAGAGCGTACGGATTCGAGTCTCACCCGCGATGGCCCTTGCCTGCCCTGCAGCGTCATGCAAAATTCATTCATGTTTACGCCCGCCTACCAACTCTCCTGACATGACCAGATATTGAGTTCAGTCCCTTGCTTATGAGATATGAACAGGGACGATGCAGCAAGATAGAACAAAATAAATTGGAGTCCCTTGAATTCTCCGATGCTAGTCCATGGAAAGAAGGTAGCTGTTGTTCCTTCCAGACCGAGGGATTTAAAATGGTAGAAGAGATGAAGAAAAGGCGACAACCGGGTTCATCTACAATAGAGCCGTGCTTTGTTGCCGCTTTTCTCCATGCTTCTCCCATTCTTCCGCTTCTTCTCTCCCTTCTTTGCAACCCTTTCTCCCTCGTGCACACCTCTACTTCGCCCTCATCTAAACCTCGGTGGTAACCTTGGCCTTGGCGTTCGTGACCTTGACTCCTAATTGCTTGGCACGGGCAATGATGTCGATTCGCTTTCGGGCAGAGACGGCGCTCGCGATCCTGATTGATGGAACGGATTAGTGACAAGCTTTGAGTTGAGAGCGCAAGGAAATGGGTGAAAATATCGAGTTCGCCGCATTGTGAAAGTTGCAATGGCTTGGTGGGTAGGACATACTCAGCGGCGTAGGTTCGGTTGTGCATCATCAACAGCTCGACGTCCTGGACGTTGTTGACCAGGAAGGACTTGTGGCCAGAGGGCATCATGTAACGCGTCTTCTTGTTGGTTCCGTAACCAATCTGTGTTTTTTTTTTTTTCATTAGCCAGTCGGTTCCCCGTTTTCAACTGCGACCACACTACAATGGCTGCGCAAATGTCCTGGTGTGTTTCCGGCAGACTCTCGTGAAAAGGCATTTGATAGTCGACTGCTCGCAAAGAAGACAACCAAGGGATCGACGTTGGGAGATTCGGATTCAATTGTAGGATGCAACGTACGGAGGGCATGGCCTGGGTTCCACGGAAACGTCTTCGGACACGGTTGTCAATACCCTTGGGCTTGCGCCAGCTGGGATTGAGGCACTTGAATCGGTCGCTCTGGTGGCGAATGAAGCGCGCAGTGCCTGCAATAATATCTCCGGGTCAGTATTCTCATCTCGCTCGAATGCATCCCCCACATCTATCTCGTTCCGTCCATTTCGAGCCTCGTTGGCTGTTTTTCTCCGCCTGCAATGACGCTCGCATAGCGACTTGCTCGATCGCGACCGCAGAGACGGACGGAAAAAGAAGGCTTCCTCCCATTTTTATCGAACGCAGGGATGGACCCAGAGATGTAAATGCCGAGGGGGGACGTACGCTTCTTCACGATAGGAACGTGCTTCTTGGCGGCAACCATCTTGATGAAATGTTAGTTTGACGTGGTCTGACTTCTCGAAGCGTACGCAAGCTTCGAGGAATTCGTTTCAATAACGTACCTTGACGGCGGGTATCTTGGTCTATTAGGCTGCAAAAGGTGGCCGGCGTGATGTTCACTCAAGGCGGAATTTTGGGGGATGCCACAACCCAGAATCGCCCAAGTCGGAGGGTTTAGGGCTCCTAGTCACGTGGGTCGCATACGTGCTGCGCATAAACGCGAGTTGCGGGGGTCGGTCTTGTCGGTATGTATTTTAATTTTTTTCTAATGAACAACCGAGTGTGTGCTGGGCTAGCGGCAGCCGCTTGTAGGATCCACTATCGTAGCCAAGAACAGACTAGCGGTTTTTAAGGGCACAAACCCTCTCATCCGGGCGAAAAAAATCCGCCAGGCGAAGAGAGCGTGGTGTGGCCGGCCGCAACTCCATCACCGCGTCCCGCCCTGCTCGATCATTCGCAACGCCCTCTTGCATCACCTACGACAAATCAGGCACCATGTCTTCAACCACCCAGAGCGTTCAATGCTTCGGCAAGAAGAAGACGGCCACTGCCGTCGCCCACTGCAAGGTTCGTCGTCATACCGGTCGTCCCGAATTCCGAACGCTTGCTGTGTCCCTCAGCACATCCACAGGCGTGTAGAACAAATGGATGGAAGGAGAAATCGATATGTCACAACATGGCTCAAATGGAAGAAACTGGCGCGACGTTGGAGTTATGGACAATTTTCTGACTGAGATTAAATGTAGGCTGGCCGTGGGTTGATCAAGGTCAACGGTCGTCCCCTTAGCCTGGTCCAGCCCGAGATCTTGCGCTTCAAGGTACGATGAAAACCCCGAACATCACAAGCTGGGACGAGGGTCTCTGTACCTGCTCGATGCGAAGAAATGTTGCCATCTATGCATTCGCCTATCCCCCGTGCACGCATGGCCCGTATAAACCTCGGACACACAACGCAGGACATTGGGATACGTCGCGTTCGTGCGACGGACATGGCATTTCTTCAGCATGGGCACGAGAGAGGCCCACGACTGATCTTGCTGATGCTCCTTTCATACATACGCGTGATGCCCACGTGAAACGACAAATATACTGATCAAGCGCCCCGCATCAAACTTACAGGTCTACGAGCCCCTCCTGGTCGTCGGTCTCGACAAGTTCTCCCTCGTCGACATCCGCGTCCGCGTCACCGGCGGTGGTCACACTTCCCAGGTCTACGCCATCCGTCAGGCTATCGCCAAGTCCTTGATCGCCTACTACCAAAAGTTCGTCGATGAGCACAGCAAGAACACTCTCAAGCAGGCTCTCGTCCAATTCGACCGTACCCTTCTCGTCGCCGACAACCGACGCTGCGAGCCCAAGAAGTTTGGTGGTCCCGGTGCCAGAGCCCGTTACCAGAAGTCTTACCGATAAATGCATGTATCGTTGGATCTTGTATTTGTTTTGGACTTTTCGAGCGCGGGGAAGAGGGCAGGCAGGTGCTAGCTTTCCAATTGACATTTTTTTCATGACCGTGTCTGGAGCGGATCGTTTGTCCGGCAGCAAATATTAAAAGAAAAAAAAACCCTCAAGAAACCAAAAAGCCTGTGTTGAACATATCCCGGGTATTATTGATGAGCCAATGTATGAGCCAGGGAAAAGGTCTTTCACGTGTACTTTTCAGCTGGTTCGTCTTTCCCCAACCAACCAAGTTGGCGGAATCTCTACGTCTTCAGGCCGAATTGCAATGCAATCTGTCGATGAGCTAATGTGTAGCTGTTATTTGAAGACAAATTGACCAAACATTCCGTGTCTACATGTCCCACGTATGGTGCAATGCATCACCTACTGATTCTGGTGCTCCCACCTTCCATCTCCCTGCCCAGTTCACATCATAGTTTGCCAATAACAAGTATCGAGAATCCCAAGATAACATTTTTGAGAGCGTCAATCAACGGCTGGCCAACGGAAACGAAGAAGTGGAACAAGCCAAAGGGCAAAATCCCCGCCATCCCGGATAACATGGCAGAGACATCTTCATGACTGAGTCGATAGTTGCTGCTGCCTTTGGCTTGTTCCACTTCTTCTTCTTCTTCTTCTTATTCTTCTTCTTCTTCTTCTTCTTCTTCTTCTTCTTCTTCTTCTTCTTCCTCGACGACCAGCCGCTCGCCGTGATTGACGCTCTCAAGGTCTATGTACGATATGATTCCAGCCATGACAAGTATTAACATTTGTCTGTATCACACAGCAAGCCCTCTATCCTCTGACGCACGACCATCCTCGCCTCCGGGGAACAACGTCTCGCTATTCTCAAGCCGACGCCCGGTACATATGATTACACACCCATATGTAGCCTGCTATCAAAAGAATCAAGAAACTGCGATGCTCTGTATATAATCATATAAACCATGTTGTCATAGTTGTCAGTGACACATCTGTCACCCTGTTGGATCGACAGTACTGTATATATCTATGGGTATACCTGCTAGCAACATACCTCATAGCCCTCACGCGACCCAAGCACTCCTTAATCCATCACAGGTCCGTCCGTTACGCGTAATGGACGCACGTAGCCTCCGTTGCAAGTATCAATACATACATCCCGACCATACAGAGTGCATATTCCTACACCTAACGATGCCCACTGCCTAGTGCTACTCCCCTGGGCCCTGAGCCCCCTCAAGGAGTCGCTGACTCACTGTCGAGGCAGATAATAAGATAACAACAGGTAGGTTCATGGACCATGGACGTAAATGGACACCATTCAAGACATTTTGTACAACAGCAGCAGCAATCAAGCAGCGGAGCACTTTCTCCTTCCTCGTGGCCCGTGAATGACTCTCACGCTCTCTTGCTCTCTTGCCTTCGTCACCTCGGGTGCCTTCACATGCCGAGAAACACGTTCCACTTGCCACCATATCCTCGTATCACATATTAGTATTAGTATTCCTAAACTAGAATTGGCCCTACCACAACACGGTCGGTGACTGCATTACCGCAATACATGCCGTAATTGCCAAGCTATCAAATCCGGAGTGCCCGGAATCCTTTCTCACCAACGCCGATAAATAAGACCAAAAAGTAGGGTGTTTCGAAGGACAATAGAAAACCCCGTGTGTAATCATGTAATGTGCAGAACCCCCCCAGGAGATTTGATTCGTGAACTCCGATTTCTGAAAAAGATACCACTTGGCACTGATATTCATGTCCCTTCACGGAATCACGGCTTCTATTCGCTGCCCTACATATGTTTTGTAGCGCCGCGGGCTTTGTCATCAATGCGACTGTCTTCTTCTTGTCGACCACACAGTAACACAGACTTGGGTAGTACTGTCGCACGTCACCCCTCCCTCTTCCTTGCTGAACCCCGCGTAAACTGTTGCACTGATTCCTGAACGCCGAAGCTGACTGAAACTCGCCAATGTTTCGCTCAAAAAAAAAAGAAAGAAAGAAACAAAAAAAAGAAATAGAAGTAACAAAGACGCAGAAGACAAAGAGAGGAGACTCTCAGTCCCAGGAGACAAGACCAAACTCTCGCCCCTGTTCATCCAGCTCGACAATCTCAGGAGCCCATTCCCCACGCTCCTCCTCCGCATCCAACTCCGACAGCTCAAGCTCGACTTCCTCCCCATCTTCCAGCATCAACATCCCCTGACGGACATAATCGGTCGTGAGATCCCACCCGAGCTCCGTCAGCACGGACTCCAGTCTAGAGAAGGCGGTACCAACGGCCAGATGACTGGGCGATATGAGATTCTCGTCACTCTGCAAAAACTCTTCCATGCGACGCTTGTAAATAATGAGGCTGATGCGCAAATCACGGCATCGCTGCTCTACAGGGTCCATGATTGTTGTTTCGAGCCATTTCGTTCCAAAGGTGACTTGGGCGGTCAAAGCGCGCCACAGGCCGGCCACCAGTATGGGCTGCTTCTCCAGGAGGAGATGAGACTTGACGAGGAGCTTGAGTACCATGAACCACCATTGATCGAGGCAGGCGTCATTGCTGAGGATCATGCCGACGACAAAGGAAAATTGGAGCTCGCCGATGAGATCCTCGTAGACGAGGTCGTTGGAAGGATCCTCAATCTGTGATAAGAGGTACTTTGTAGGGTCAATGGCTTCCAGGGAGCGTGCGGGTCCTACCAATTCGAGCGAAAACATCCTTGTGGTCCGTTCAAAGGTAAACTTGAGCGGTCTCTGCTGCAAATTCTTGCTGGGTACGAGTCGCTCCAGTTGCACTTCGGCAGAAAACTGAGCAATACCCTGGGCTCGGTCCAGGGTGTGAACGATCCAACCTCCGGATTGCGGTCCGGTGATACGATCCAGCAAGGATGACGTTATGCATGTCGTGAGCTGTGCCCAGATGGCGATGTTGGCTTCGATCCTAGAAGCGGGCAGTTGTCCAACGGCACCTCCGACCTTGGAAGGATCCGGGTAGGGAATGAGCTTGGTGTGAATGTTGGGGACGTTCTCGGCATGATTGCGAGCTTCCGAGGTCAGAGCTTCCGTCAGGTTCTCGTTGTACTTGTCCCACTGCACAACATGAACACGATCATGAGACTGTGAGCCAAGCAGCCACACGCCGGCGCGTGCAGCGACACCGCTCGAGTGGGTGGTCCAGAAGAAGTGAGGTCCCTCAGGAACGTCTCTGACACCGCCGAAATGCTGCGCTGTAAAGGACAGCGCATCATAGCCGACGGTAAACACCTCGGGCAGGTCAATGATGAGGGCGACGTCGCCTCCGCCCATGGAATGCGATTGTGAGCCGCGGGTTCGCGTGGATGACGGGACGGCTATTGAAGTCTGGCAGGCTGAATCGTGTTGCTCATGAGAGCCACTTAGATGGTAGACTTCTTCGATGGGAGGCTCTAGAGGAGGGGGCCCCATGTCGTCTTCTTGGTCTAGGGCAGAGTAGGTCGTGGTACGAGGCGACCTCTCGGGTCTCAGAACACGAAGTGATCCCAGGGGATAAGGTCCTACGACAGAGACGGACTCGTGAGACTTTGTGGATCGTGCACCAGCTGATGCGGTGGAATTTGACTTGGTGATGCCTCTTGGTCTAGGCGTCGATATTCTGGGGTCCATGACGAATGGCAGCGGATGCAGCTGATGGCCCTTATGGCCCTGATGGCAGCTGGTGGCAGCTGAATGTAGTTGTAGTTAACGCAGTTGAACGCGGCCGAGCAGTTGAAGGTCGAGGACTCGACGGCTCGCTGTGATAGACGCCCAACGCGCGGCGCCTGAGCCTAGCCGCACTTCCTCCACCCGAGGATGAACAGAAAATGGAATGCTGCGCGATCGATAGTGTCTGCAAGAATACTTGTACGTACGCTCTTTGGAGTCTCTGGGAGCAAAGTCGAAAAGATGAAACTGAAATGAAAGAAAATTTGTCGTCAAGTGTGGCGCTGTATCGTCACTGTTTCCGGCTGAGTTGTAGTTAGGTAGTTGCGCGAGGCAAGTGGCAGTGCAGTGGTGGCAGTTGGTGGGTCAGGCTTGCAGCTGGCGAGATCGGGTACATACATACATACCTCCTATGTACATGATTGGTACCTGCCGCTGAAGGAGTGAACTTGAAAGAACTTGGAAGTGACGGGCAAGTAATAATGAGATGGCCATAAGAATGAGAACAAGATTTAACTATAACAGATCACTGTCACAATAACATAACAAATAACAATAGTAATAACGATAAGAGTAAGGGTACAAGGTGCAAGGTGCAACAAACAAGCAAAGCCGCCTACATGCAGGGCACCGCCGTACTTGCACACACTTGCACACACTTGCACCGAAGCACCTGCCCTATCGTCACTGGTCAGGCTGCTTGCCAAGATCACATCATTTGGTATGGCGCGTGAAGCGCCGCGCTTACAAGGCTGCCGTGTCGCCACATATGGGCGGCGTTCGTTCGGCTGGTGATAGGCAAGCTGACGTCGTCTGTGCAGCTGATTGGTCGCCACGGAGAGTGAAAACAAAGAAAACAAAGAGGGATGGCACCCACTTCTTGTGGCTTGTCTTGGTCAGTCGCTGCTTTTCGAAACTTGTCACTCACTGACAGTTGACTTTAGTGATTGTTGACTGACTTGTTTGCTTCCTCTCACATACTCTCTCTCTCTTTGGCGTACTCTTTCTTAGTAACATCAAGTTAGCTACCCTTACCTCACCCTCTCTTATTAGCAGACTTAACTCACTAGGTATGTACATTCACCACTCTCACTCACCACTCACTTACAGTCACTCACTCACAGTCACTCACTTACAGTCACTCACTCACAGTCACTCACTCACAGTCACTCACTCACAGTCACTCACTCACAGTCACTCACTCACAGTCACTCACTCACAGTCACTCATTCACAGTCACTTGCTCACAGTTCACTGTCACCACCACTCAACTCATACCGACCGCTCACCCACTCTGTAAAAGATGCGTACAAAGTTCGGAATAAATTTATCGGCAAAAGCCAGGACTCGGCAACATTTGTCCCCACAGAGTCCAGACCAGCACACCCCGCATGCCGTAGCATACAAGTGACAAGTCTCTCTTGAGTCTTGGACACTGTCGAGGCATCATACATAATGGCAAGGCGCATGGCCGCAGAATATGGACGATGCATTGCTTCTAGGCGGGCGCTAGGCCATGGCCTGGTGGCTTCCATGCATGAAGCCACGCACAACACACTACATACGTATGTACATATGCGCCATTGCGCAACACCAGACGCAGCCGGCCCTGGGGCGCTGGGGGCGTGAGTTCTCACTGCTCAGTGTACGTTTACGACGTTCCCAGACGGGGCGGTGGCGGGGCGCATGCATGCTGTGTGCTCTACTCTCGCTTTGCTACACCGCATTCCGTGTTCCACAGATGGATAGGCTGAAATGTCAGGACTCGTCACTCATGACTCAGAACGGTCCTTGCTCCGGATCGCCCGCCTGGCATTTTATAGTTGGAGAAGCGACGGGAAATATTTCACCTAGAAGGAAAGGGAAGCGGAAGAGTGAAAACCACCAGCGCTAATGCAGGTGTCTGCTGGTCCCTGGCTCGGCGGCACGAACCATGGGACGGCAATTCACCCCATCTTTCAAACGGTCGCCTGGTCTGCATTGATGTCGGTAACGCGGGCCGAGATCAGGACCTGAAGAGAGCCTACCTAGGTAGGTACGGAGGGCACTCTCATTCATAGGTACCTAGGTAGAAGGCTAGAACTCAATCTCGTACTCCGTACTCTTTACACAATCGCTCCTGCATAATCGCTCTCTCACACAGTTGCCGTCTTACACATCGCCGTCTTACACATCGCTGTCTTACACATCGCCGTCTTACACATCGCCGTCTTACACAATTGCCCTCTTACACACGTTCAAACCCCCACAATTGACCCCTCACCAAAGATAACAACCGCACTTTTCACATACATACATATGTATTCAACTTCAATCAGTGTGTCCATCTCACACATTTCAGCCCCAGTAGACGATAACACAAAACGTCACGAGAAGAATTGAACCCACAGCAAAGAGGACCCCCGCGTGTGAATGACGCTCAAAAGCACAGCATCAGACCATTTTCCGCAATGGATGACCAGGACACTTTTGCTGTGGCGGCAGCCTCACTCTCAATGGAGATCCCCGTCTAGGCGCATCCGGTATGTAATTATGTCAAGGACCAATGGACCTTCGCTTATGTACAACGTGCGTTTCTATTCCACCTTTTTTTATTTTTTTGCTACTCTGTGAATGTCTCCCCTTTGCTCGTCTCTTGTCTTCTTTTGTTCCAGTAAAATTCAGCCTTTGCGCCAGTGTATGTACTGTGTGTGTGTACGGAGTACCTAAGGTAGGTACCACTCGATTACCCCCCCCCCCCCCCCAGTCTCCGGCGGGCCGCGGGGCCTGGTGGATCAGCGGGATGGCGGCCGCCGGGATTTTGTCCGCATGGGGGAGGCGTATGTAGCATGAGGGCATGATGCAGATGGGTTTTACTGGCTTGGCTTGGCTTGGTCGCGTGCGGAGGCAACGAGGGCTTGGCCAAGATGCATTCTGCGGGCTGCCCTTTTTTGCGTATATGTCGTGTGTCGTGCGTCGTGCGTCGTGCGTCTGCGTCTGCGTCTGCGTCTGCGTCTGCGTAGGCGTAGGCGTAGGCGTAGGTATCTAGAGGTACATACATAGGTAGTGTTCTCTGTTGTTATGGAGTGGGCCACATATACCTACCTAACAGACAAGAAGCCGCAAAGTCTCCGAGTCCGACTGCGCTGCCCCTTTCTCTCTGGAGTCTGCCTGCAGCCCTTTGCCTGCCTGCCTGCCCTGGGCCGGGTTGATGAATCCATTCGCATCGATCCAATACCCGTCCGTCCATCCATCCATCGAAATTCATCCGTCCACCATCCAATCCAATCCTCTCTCTATCATCCCCTTCCATCCCCTTCCATCCCATCATCCCCATATACCCAACCTAGATCCCTCGGCATCCCCCCCTTTTAAGTTTTCCCGCCCACACACCACCTCCCTCTCCCTTCCCCATCCATGCACACTCCCCCCCCCCCCTCCCCTCCCCCCTCGTCTCGTCCCGTTCCGTTCTCATCCCCCAATCAGGCAACCGCTTTCCGTATCCCGTATAGCATCTGTTGCACAACATATCGCCCCTCTCCCCCCCCCCCCCCCCCCCCCCTTTTCTTCACTGGCACATGTGTATCGCATAGGGGGTACATATGGACTAGCTAGCCTTCCCCCGCGTCGTCATGAACCAACGCCATGGATATGTATGTATGTGACATGGTTTGTTATGCCGAGCTAGACCGCCTGTCCATTAACGCCCATCGCCCATCGCCTAATCGTCGCCTTCGTCTATCGATCGCCTCGTCTAGGCCCTTGCCTACACTACGTAATTTGACTCTTCACAATCACTTTCTTCGTTTCACCCTTTTTTTTTAAAAAAAAAATAATTGTTATTACCGGGTTTTGTTTCTGGTCTTGTCTTGTCTTTCTCATCGTTTTGTCTTAGTTGCCCGCATTGAGGACTTACTAGCTCACTTACCGCCTTTTCTGGTTGTTTTATCGTCAACGGGGCCAAATCAACTGTTTCTCCTGGTGCCGACATCGCCTTTCATGTAGGTATGCTTCTGCGATAAACATTATTGTCTTGTTCTCCTTGGGGTAGCATGATGATGACTCGTTTACGAAGTATCTGGTTCTTCTACTGTATCATGGCGGGGGGAGGGAGGGAGGAGGGGTCATGACCTTGCTCGCCTACCATGCACATTTTATCACTTTTATTCTCCGACCCATGACCCTTGTCGCCTTGCTTCGCCTATTGTGGGTCTTGTGGCCTTGGCGTACGATGCGATGCATTTCAAGCATGGTGAGATGGTTCATCGGCTTGGCCTTCTGCTGTGTGTGTATGCATTCCTCACACCTTGTTATTTTTTACATGATATGTACTCACGTTCATTATTCCTGCAATGGCGTATTCGCTTGTCCATCTCGCTCCAGACCCGATGCCCGTCTGGCTATGTACATAACCTTTCTTCTATCACAATGTTCAGAGAGAACACCAGCGTACATGTCTCCTACAGGCTACAGCCTGCGAAGAACCCGTTGTGTACTCCGCGTAACCAGCAGCCCAAACCAAGGAATGGTCCTGGTATGCAAATTCTAAAGCTTTATGAGAAGCACCTTATGGCGAGTTATATGGCTGTCCAGTGTCTACCCAGCACAGCACCGGCTTGATGTTTTATAAGCGGAGCTCGCCAAAGAAAGTTCCCCTCGAGTTATTCATGCTCCCTCTCCTTAGTTATGCATCCCTTTTCAAACCCCATCTACGGACAAATGTACCGATGATACCATGCATGGCATGAACGCAAACCCTACACAATGCACTGAATTGCATAAACTGGATATTGTGGCTCTTCAACTGAATCACTTCATTCATCTAAGCATCCCCTCCCACTTCTTCGCCCCTTAATTTCTACACATTCCATAAAGTTGAGATATGGCTGTCTCGAGCCGCCAACAAAGCCTGTTCATTATCCCCTTCATATACCACCTAAATAAACTCTTCAACCTCCCTCGTTGACTCTACTTTACCCCTCCGTCCGACTTTTCCTTCTCCTTTCCCTATTCTCATAGATACAGGACTTTAGGACAACACCGACACGACACGACACGACAGTTGACACAGACAGAAAAAGAAAAGACAGAGACCCTCCTCACTCCTCACTTTGCCGCCCCATATAAACAAGAAAACAAATCGTCACGCTGCGTCTTCTTATAAAGACTAATAGACCTGACCCCTACTTGAACTTAGCCTCGCGGCCTGGTAAAAACGCCTCCGAAAGACAAACCAAAACCATGAAACTCGATGCAGTAGTAATATAAATAGAGAAAAGAAACAATTGAGACGCAAAAGAAAAGAGTAAACAATGCAGCGCATCAAAAGACAGGGGGGGGGGGGGGGGGGGGGGGGGGTTCGAGAGGGGTAAAAGCAAGCAAACACTAAGTAAAACTCTCCCCCTCTTCTCAATCACGACCAAAACTGCCATGATGCGTAGACAAGACAAGGCAAGTGCCGTGAATGGCGAATGGCGAATGGCGTATGTAGCTCCCACGTCGGAAACAATTCCCCAATGCGCCGCCGCCACAACCCAAACATCCATCCACTAGCCAGCCCCACGAGTTCCAATGCCGGAAACGACCGTCGACCACCACCTTCCCCAAGTTCAAGCCACACGGCGTACAGCCCTGAACCTGACAAGACCAGCGCATAATAGCCCCACTTAATAACACACCACCAACCAGCGTGTTTGGCAGACACTGACGATGTGAAGTGATGTGATATGTGATGTGAGAGGCCGAGCAAACAACACAAGGACCATAACAATATGACGTGATGTAAGAAAATTCGAGAAACATACGGAAAGAAACAAAGAGAGAAAAACAATACGGACTTTGCATAATTTGTAGCTTCAATAAGAGGTTGGTACCTCGCTGCGAATCAAAAGTTCGAGGACAACACAAACACCCCACGTGCGGAGTCCATAGACGACAAACGAGGAAAAGAAAAATTAACATGAATACGGAGGAGATCAACCTCATGAATCCAGTGCAAAATAGTGGAATAAAGGTCCCATTATGGAGTGTATGACCTGCAGAGCCCATTTTCCTTTTTGATTCCCCCGCCGACGCCAACGCAAGCGCCAAAACAATTCGATTGCACTACAGCCAGAGAGATGGACGCAAACTTCGAGCGAGCCTCTGTAGCCTCTTCGAAGAGCGGCGGCAAATCGACAAGAATTGGTCGTCGTGGGGCTCATGCCGCAAGGTCCCATGGCGTACAGTCGTGGTTCCATACTGTGCTCATTCGATCGGAGTCTCTCGAGTCGGCGAGCAACAAGGGGAGCTAGGAGGGGAGGTATAATATGATATCTCTAGTGACTAGGGGGTTGGCCGCTGCTTGCTGATTTTGGGGCAAAAGAATTAGTTTTCATGATGATGGATGACTCTTCTGCCGTGAAAGAATTGAAAAACTCACACTGACTGTACATATTTTGATTGGGCTGGCCGTAGGGGGAATGAGGCGGGTAATTTGGATACATGTGGCCTGCTCCGTAGTCGGCGAGTCCTCCTTGTGGCGGAACGCCTCCAGACGGTGCTGGGTATTGCGCGGGTTGATATCCGATAGGGGGTAGTTGAACCGCACGCGAGACTGGGTAACTCGGAGTCGAAGGACCTTCCAGACCTTGGTCAGGGGCGGCCGAGCCGCCGGCGGAGGCCTGACTTTCTTCCTCGGCCTTGCGCTGAGCTTCTTCCTCCTTTTTTCTCTGCTTCCATTCTTTGCGGATTTCCTTAAATTCTGTGCGCACAACGTCAGTACCGGGGCTGAAGATGCAGCGCACATTGTGAGCCGCAAACAGCGAGCTTGAACATACCTTCAGGAGTTCGCTTCTGTCCATGCGATTGCATAGTCACGTGAGCGTTTAGATGATTCAGCGTTCCATATGCTTTTTCGCAGCCGTTCCAGCCGCATTTGTACATGCGCTCAATCTCCTCGTACCGTCTCCTCGGCCGCTTGTGTTGCTGAGCTCCAGGAATAGGCACAAAAGAATACACCTAGAGTGGTAACATCGTGCATTAGCGTTCCCGTCCCGTTCCCGTTCCCGTGCCCGTCCCGAGCTTGTGATGGCGCCAGTTGTAGTTTCAACCGGTAAACGACGCACTTGCACGCAACGCAAGTCGGACTTGAAAATTGACTCTAAAATAGGGCCAGAGTCTAAACATGACTCAGGACGCCTACCAAATGTCTCTCAAACTGTTTCACCGACAAGCGCGCAATACCAACACGAGCACACATACGTGCAACAATGACAGATGATGCGAAATTCGTAATATCAAGGGCATTGCTTACCTGACTAGATCTTTGCTGAGCTTGTGAGGCTTGATTGTGACCGTATACGCCAGGGTGGCCACCCGCCATGGGAGGTGCTCCGTGATGACCGTAGCCCCCCCAGTCGGGACGCGGCTGGGCGTACATGGCGCCACTTGGATGAGAGTAGCCGTGCGTCATGTCTTGATTCGGCGCATACGGTGATGGCTGCGGAGGCGGGTAAGGATAGGTAGGACTGTGTTGCCCAATGGACGGATCTAGAGTTGTACATCAATGTCAGAGCTCGCCGCTTCATCCACATGCTTTCGCCCATCCTGCGCGAGAAAAATTGAACGGACCATTTTGCTGTTGCGCCATGCCTGCACCGCTGTTGCTGGATGCAGGGTTGTATGAACGTTGGATGTGCCCAGAATAAGCTCCTGATCGTGCGGATGGAGGATACACGCCGTATTCGGGAGTGGGAGTCGCTGTAGTGGGATAGCTGACTTCCGTTTTGACCGGGTATTGCGCAGCAGACGCGGGATCTGCGGTCGAGCCTTCAGAATGGTTGTCGCCGTAGTTGCTAGAATAGGGCGAGGGCAAACCTGACTGCGAATACTCAGGAGCACTTCTGTCCATGAAGCTTCTGGGGGGGAGAGAGGGAGATAGAGAGGGAGGGATGAATTTCGTTTCCGCGCGTGCGCAAAGGTCGTCTGAGTGTGCTGATGAAACGGGATGCCAGCAATGCGCTTCGCGTATCGTAAGTAGCAGCTGAATGCGACAAGAGGTTCAAACTTGGCTGGTTGATGGCCCTGTGTTGCGCAAGTCTCGCAACTTGTCGAGTTGTGTCAAGACTGTAGCAGCGAGTAGCTCGAGACTAGTCCAACTTGGGCGGGCGAAGCGTGTCGTCGTTCGGTTCCGAGGGGACGATCGACACGGGTTTATGTCGATGATGACCAACCAATGAAGGAGTCAAGGATGGCTAGATGAATAATGCGGCCGCGGGGACTGGAGGATCGTCCGTCCAAAGCAAACAACGTCGTCTGGAAAAACAATTCCAGAAGTTGTAATTATGTCTTGAATTCAAAGCAACAGCCGACGAAGTAACAAAGATGGTTGGCGGTCGAGGTAGTTCGTAGTGCTGGTGCTAACGATGGCGCCAGGACAAGCGGCCAAATGCAGGTTTATGAGCCCTTGGGCTTGACGGCAACCAGGAACTAGACCAAGCCCTGGGATGCGGATCTTTGGCTAGAGACGGGGCCTAAGGATGTTTGCGCTCGCCCACGATCAGAGGTAAAAGTCGAGGGGGGGCAAGGATGGCTTCTTGAACTAGATTGCGGAGCACGACACTAATATAGTGCAGTATCGACTGTGGGCTTTGCCGAGGGCCCAAGTCCAACTGAGCCTAGCGCCTGACTCAAGATGGGACCTGCTGCGACTTGCTGGGACTTGCGGCGACTTTGCTGGGACCATGGGGTGGAGGGTGAGGCACCGGCACAGGCAGCGAGGGGTGGGGGGCGTGAGTGCAGAAAAAGGTTGTCTTGCGATGGGTTGAACTCTGACTTTGATGAAGAGTCAGTCTGTGTGGGATACGGACCGACAACCTACAACGAGCAACTCTTGAAAGCCGATTCCGGTCGGGGGGGAGACGAGAAGAGAGAGAGAGGGGGGGAAAGGGGAGGGGGCTCCTGGCGAGAAACTCTAGCCTTTTCGCCGTTGTTGTGTGTGCGAGAGAGCGAAAGGCGAAAGCGCGAGAGAGAGAGAGGAGGGCGCGAGGAGGGCGCGAGGCTGAAGAGCCTGCGTTTTCGTACAAGGTGGCCAGGTGGCTCAGTTGTCCAAGAGAAAGCAGCTGCCCAAGTTGCCAGGTTTGTGTGTACTCCGTAGAAAAGAGCCGGTGAAGCCGTCAAGCAGTTCGGGCCAGTCGGGGCCGGGTTCAAAGTTTGGTACACTCGCAAGTCAACCGACGTGACGTGACGACGAGGGGACTGACGACGAAGGGGACCGAAGCGCAGATGCAGATGGGCCGCCGTGGCTGGGCAGTGCGGGTTGCGGGGACCGAAGAATTTTTCCCCATCCTTGGGTCATGGACGAATTGACTTGACGAGCGCGGGCGAACTGAACTCGGCGGCTCAGACGTTGCCGGGAGCGTGACGGTGGACAACCAAAAGCCGCAACAAGTGGACCCTCACGGCGTGGACGAGTGTGGCGCAACAAATGCGAAATCTCTATCGTGAAAAACTGTTTATCACGAAGACACGATTATACGCGCGTCGGCAAGGCCATGGCCCATGGGTATAGGCAAAGGCATTTGGAGGGGCCCAGAGAGTTGGGAGGCAGTTTCCAACGCGCGCGGACGCTCGGCTCGTGCCAGGGAAGGAGAGGAGGGAGCCTGAGTGCCACCGGACCTGCCACCCAGACTTGCTGCTCGTGAGTCGTCCGTCCCTCTCAGCGACGCGACGAGGCTGGGTACCGAGGTACGTACTCTACATCTCCGTACATACCCAATCCAGGAATGGAGACGTGGCGCTGACACCTGGGAACGACGAAGAACTTCAGCTGGACATCTCTTGACTTCTCTCTTCTCACCCCCAAGTCACTGGCTGCTCAAGCGCTCGAGTGCTAAACACGGCAGGTCCGTTCGTTTCCCATGGCCCAGCCAGCTGTATGCTGCGCGGCGATGCTGTTCAGTCATCCATAACCAAAGTGTGGGGGTACGATGGCCGAGGCAGAAACGAGGCCGCACCAGACAAGTCACATCCACTGGCAGGCAACGACGCGCGCAGAGGAACGAAGCTCTCCCGCCCCGAAGACTGAGTGGCAGGCAGCGTATCTTTACATATGTCGCGGGCAGGCAAAATGGCAGCCAGCCAAATAAAGCCCACGAACAAGGAACCCCTAAGTAATAAAGCCCGACTCTTGGGCAGGTAACGTGACGGGAACAACGCCAAGAATGAATCAGAACTTAACGCGACAGCCTCGCTGTATTGTGGGCCAGCCCTTTTCTGGGGGGTACTTTATACCAACCAGGTAGTGATAGGTACGCACAAGGGACAAACAACACCCCCCCAAGGAGGCAGTGACAGTCATACATTGTCTGCATGTTGCGCTTTTACTCCGAAGCGCTGTGCCTTTTTGTCCATGGTTTCTCTTGCTGCTTTCTTCCCACCCATGTCGAAATGCATCTTACAACTTCTGTCACCTGGACCAATTCTGCCCGTTCTGGCCCTTCTGTCCCGTCGCATACCTATCAATGTCTGAGCGTTCTGCATCACCCGACAAGGCTGCAAAGGTCTCTTCTCCGCCAGTATCGTACGGAGTAGGTATACCATAGGTACCTATGCGTATTGAGCAAGGTAGGTACATAGCTTGCAGATGACGACTTTTATGGCAGGCATTGGCAGGCAATAAAAAAAGGGGGGGGGGTGTGCACGGATGCGAAGAATCGCCCGGGTGGAGAAGGAGGAAGGGGATGGAGGGGCGGGGGGTTCCCTTTGCTGCAGCGCCAAGCAAAAAAGATCAATGACAAAGATGAAGAAGCTGAGATATGCGAAAGCGAAAAAAAAAAA